>SNQJ01S0066928.1:40998-68605 GCA_010110895.2 Picea sitchensis | reverse complement strand
CTCTCTCAATTTATCTTTGTAAATGTGTAGTATTTTCTAGCTAGATCTATTATGTGCAGGTTCAACACATTTACAAATAGAAGGAGAAAGAATGCTAAGGTTTTCTCTTGAGGTTTATTGAGATATTTTAGTTTTCATTCATTCTTCAATTCATTAAAGGCCTAATTCTCTTTTTGACAGCAGGGTCCTATTATAGACAACAAGGTTCAAAGTTGAACCATATCATTCAGATGCTTTTTTCAGAGGTGTTGATCTATCTTTGATATTCTGTGTAGAATTGTTTGTTTATGAATTGAGTTTCATGATTGATAAAGGATATTGTGCAGATTCAAGTGGGCAGCAGTCTGTGGCAAGTTGATCCAAATTTTAAAGTTCAGTTTTTACTTCTTGTCAGAGACCTTTTGTATCGTTTTCATCGGGGATTTCTAAGTTTGACCTTGGTCCATGCCCCGACAGGGATTTTTGTAAGAGAATGATACTTTTGATTTCTTGGAATGAAATAAAGCGATTGATATTCTGTCTCATTTGTGTTAATCTGTGACTTGGTTTTTTTTCTTTTGATCTCCACATTTACTTTCTGCAATTTGAATATCATCAGAAAATTATATAAAAATGTTATATTTTGCAACAATCTTTTTTTTTTTTAAATCATCCTAAGCCCTTTTAATTAATACTTGTGGATTTGGAAATACATTTTGAGGCTATAAACATAGGGTAACATTCCCGACTATCTTTCCTTAGCCAAGCAAGATCTGAAAATGCTTGAGTAAGATAAATTCATATATTTTCCTCAACATTTATTTGGAGACCATACTAGGGAGATGTTCCATATCTCTCTGGTTGATTGTATGTTTTATTATCATTGAATATATTTATCTTGTTGCGTTTGATTCTTTGATTGTTTCTTTTCTTCATGATTGTACCTGTTGCAAGGAAGCCCAATATTGAGCCTGGTCTTAAATATCAGACCAACGTTGATTTAACCTTGTTTAATACCATCTCATAGACTGCTAATACCTGGGTTGAGCTTGAACTCTCATAGGTAGTGATTGAACAAGACATAAGTGTCTGAGAACGTTGGGAAGCTAGGAAAAGGCGGCCTAGGAATAAACCATAGATTTTATTTTTCCTACAGTTTTGATCTTCTTTTCATGTCCTTAAACCATCGCATCTCTAGGAGGAGAAGAGGTTTATCACCTGAGATCAACCATATTGTTGAAATAGGAAGAAGAAAAATTGTTTTGTCGGTCCACCAAAGTACTCTAAGGAGAACTTTGTCTGATTCAGCTGGTTCATTTTTCTCTCCCTTACCTATCGTTCACAACATGGCATATAGTGGTGGCTTTGGTAGCACTGGAGGTGCTTCTTCATCTCAAACTTCAGCATCATTAATGATTGGTAGCTTGTATAGTCATCAAGTCCCTATCCAATCTACTACAAACCCCGCCAAAGTCATTAAAAAGTATGGGCTTTTTCAGTTTGAAGAAGATGCTACAACTACTCTATGGCGTGTTTCCTCCCCTCTTAACCTAACACCTGCTACTCTTCCACTTCCTAAATTCAAAGACCATATCCCTAGGTTTTCATGAAATAACACGGTCACTACGAATGAAAATTTGGTGGAATTTTCTAATGCCTATCACAACATAGGAGCCAATGACAATGACATTTGTATGCGCTTATTTGTTAATTCCCTTGAAGGGAAGGTAGCAGTCGATTTCTTTGATCTTCCTCCCAAGATTATTTCCACTTGGGAGGAGTTGGTATATTGGTTCAATTATACCTACATGCAGTCTAAGAGCCCAGCTAGATAGTTACGGGAGTACAATAACATTTCTTATAAAGACGGTGAAACTATCAAGTCTTTCAACTTGCATTTCACCAAATTATATAACCAAATTCCTGAACTCATTCGCCCGAAGAACCAAGCCACTTTTATGCATTACTATAATTATCTACCTTCCCCCTACCATCATATGCTTGAGGAAAAATCCATTAATAACCCTGGTTCCACTTTGCATACTTGTTTAGAGTATGAAGAAAAACTTGAAAGAACAGGTTTTCCTAAGGGAGACTCAATTAAAGAGACGGACATGTCCACCCTCTCACAGTTTGTACAAGACATGAATAATTGAATGATAGCGTATGAGCGGAAATGAAATGTTTCTTCACTTACACCTGGGGCCTCATCTTCTTCTTCACCACCCTTTAATAATCCTAATGAAAATAACTTTCAACATAAATCCATCATGCCTCGTAGTTGGTGTAACTTTTGTGAGGAACACCATGAGGAAAGTACGTGTGAGGTAAAGAAGAGTGTCTGAGATCAAATCTTTGGTAAAAGGCCTGAAACTACTATTGTTTTTCTATATTTTGTAGAGCCAGAGGATGTTATTATAATAAATACTAGGAATAAATCATATGCTCTGAAAGGTAAATATGATCCTCCTCGCACTTATTCTATCCCAAGCTCATCTTCACCAGTTTCTACTATTCAAGTTTCTAAGGCTCTTGACAGTCAAGGAACTACCTCCCCTCTTCCCTCTTCTAAATACAATATTCTCAATCAATTGGCTAATATTAAAGCTGATGCTACCCTTTTGGACATGGTTGTCATCCTTGAGCAACAAAAGCATCTGAAAATTTTCATGGAAGGAAAATATTCCATTGTAGCCAACCTCTCTGAAGAGGTAGATGAATAGGATTCAACTGTAAATAAAGTAGGTGTACATAATTTTAGACACAGTGTAAAAAAAACCCCGTTTTTTTTTTATTTTTGTAAAGATTATGGAAAAAATAGCCCATTGTTGTCTCATTGACAGCAATTCGAGCCCAAGTGTAATGTCAAATATTATTATGGAAGAGATAAGATTGTCTTGTACAAATGAAAATACAAAAAGCATGCTCTCTTATAATATTTTATGACAATCGACCATAGGTGAAATCAAGGATGTGACCTTGGTTTTGTGTATGCATCCTGAAATAAGCACAACCCTTAATATTTAGGTAATCGATATGCCAGTGAGTAATTACTCGATCATCTTAGTAAGAGATTGGTAAGATTTGGTGGGTGGATACTTCTCACTCTATGGGACACACTTATCCATTCCTCGGAATGAGAAAAACATTATAGTCCTAAGAGAGGGAAGAATATCACCTTATATAGAAAGCATTCCACAACCTAATGTAAATTATATTGAGGAGGACCTAGGAGTGGATTCCACCTTTGCATATGAGTAAAACACTACCTTGGAACAAATCGACATAGAGGATGGGATGTGGCATATGAACTTTGATGGTTCATGCTCCAATGAAAGAAATGAAGCTGGTATTAACTTGTACTCTCATGTGGGAAAAATTCACAACTTTTCCTATAAGTTAGATTTTGCTTTCACTAACAACGTCAAAGAATTTGAAGCATTATTGCTAGGCATTGAAAATGCCTATAATTTAGGTTGTAGTCACCTTACAGTTTTTGTGGATTCTGAACTTGGTGTAAACCTTGTACGTAAGATATATTCTCCTAGCAACAAGTTAATGAAACATTACACCCAAACTGTTTGGTCACTTATCTCGAACTTGTTACCTTTCAACATCACTCATGTTAACAGGGGATTGAACTCAATGGCTGACAGGTTAGTTGTTTTCGCAGCCTCTCCTACTCGGCAACTTCTGCCACAAATACTTGATTGCACCTTTCAATATTTGTATCACCCACATATCCCTAACAATGTAGAGTCATGGTAGGTCTTCCCTAGTGATGATAGCATATGTGCTTTCATTCAAAATGAACCTTATAGGCCTAAGGAAATTATATCAATGGAAGATAACAAAATTCTGAAGGGCTTGACTCCTCTAGAAAGTTCATTTTCATCGAGTGATGTAGGAAAAAAATAAAAACATAAAGAAGAGGAGTCGAAAAGGAGAGTGGGTGAAACCATTAAAATGTTAAAATGTTAAAATAGGTTCCCAATGTTCTGATGAAGAAAATTTGAATTTCACCGAGTTGCTTGGTGAATTTCAAGATTTTTTTGCTTGGTCTTATGAGGATATTTGTGGTTTTTATCCTGCTCTTATATAGCATGCCATTCCTATCGACGAGGGCATAAAACCATTTAGGAAAAAACAAAAACCCATTAACCCTGCACTGGAAGCAACTATTCGAAAGGAGTTGGAAAAACTCTTCAAATAATTTTCCCTGTTAAGTAATCTAAGTGGGTTTCTAATTTGGTTCACATTCGAAAAGTTAATTGGTCAGATTATATAATGCGTTGATTTTCGCTCATTGAATAGAGCCAGTATAAAACACCATTTTCCTCTCCCTAATATGGAAACTATTTTGCAGCAAGTTCCAAGGTCACAGATGATGTCCTTACTTGATGGTTTTTCTAGTTACAATCAGATCAAGGTAAAAAGGACAGATAAATATAAAACCACTTTTATTACACGTTGGGGCATTTCATCTTATGAACATATTCCTTTTGGATTATCTAATGTAGGTGCCACTTTCCAAAGAGCTATCCAAATATATCTTGACGATTTGATCGGAAAAATTATTCATATTTATCTTGATGACTTAACTATGTATTCTAAAAACCGATCATATCATTTCAGTCATCTTAGAAAGATTCTCATGTGATGTAGGAAATTCGGCATTTCTTTAAATCCTTCTAAGTCTATTTTTGGCATTACCAACGGAAATCTCCTTGGGCACATTGTCTTTGATTCCGGAATAAGCATAGATTCTGAAAGGATTGTTGCTATCCTAAATCTTCCTGCTCCTACTTCCAAAGAGGAGGTTCAAGCCTTTATGAGTGTTATCAACTTTGTTCATAGGTTTGTTCCTGATTTTGTTGTAATGGTCAAGCCAATTCACAATCTTCTTAAGCAATATTGCTCCTTTTCTTGGATGGATGACATCGAAAATGATTTTGTAGGGATCAAGAAGGCAATTAGTTCTACATCGGTTTTGGCGAAGACGGATTTTGAGAAGGAATTTATGATATATACTAATGCCACAGAGGAAGCAATTTCTTCTATCCTCGTGCAATATGATGACCAAGTTAATGAAAATTCAGTGGCTTACATGATTCAAATATTGTCAGATAATGAGTTTAAATATTCTTTATTGAAAATCATGCTTTCTCTCTAGTTAAAGTTGTTGAAAATTTTCACCACTTCATCTTAGGTAAGCACACGCTAGTAAACGTCCCTTTACCTGCTGTCAAGTTTTTACTCTCATAGAATTATCTTTCAGAGAAGCTTGCACACTGGATTTCCAAGATCCAGGAGCATGATCTAACCATCATGACTTCTAAAACTATCAAGGGACGTGACTTAGCCCTTCACTTAGCTCAGCATGCTGAAGCAAGTGAAGAAATTGATGAACAAGATAGTTCTCTATCAGCACTATTTTACATTGAAAATCAAATAGTTCTCGTGGTCGAACATCCTTGGTATAAGGATCTGGTTTATTACTTGCAAAATCAAAAATGTCCATATAACTTAGATACCCATCAAAGAATAAGGCTTTGTCTCGAATATTCTAGATACGTATTATAGGAGACTTCGTGTTTAGGATATCTGTCGATGGTATGTTACTTTGTTGTGTGAACAATGAGGAAGCAAAGAAATTGTTACAAGAGGCTCATGGTTCTTCAAATTATGGTATTCATGTAGGAGGTCACTTTTCTATTAAACCTACTACTTTTAAGATCATCAGGAAAGGGTACTATTGGCCTTCAATCTTTTGTGATTCTTATATTTTTTCAAGATCTTGTGACAAGTGTCAGAAGTTTGTTGGGAAAGAACATATTTTTGTTATGCCTTTACAACCTGTCCTCCCTGACTTTCCTTTTTCAAAATGGGGTTTGGAATTTATTGTTCCTATTAATCCTCCATCTTTAGCGGGGAAAGTTTTTATCTTGACAACCACAGACTATTTTACTAAATGGACTGAAGTTTTCCCACTTAAGAATTCGCAGGATGAGTAGGTGATTTCTTTCCTTGAGACTAATATTTTTTCCAGATTTGGTCTTCCTTTGAAAATTATTACAGACAATGGTCCCACTTTTATTTCTGCTAAGTTGACGCAGTTTTTAGCTAAATTGGGGTTAAACATTTTACCTCCAGCCTATTATCCCCAAGGAAATGGGCAAGCCAAGTCTACCAACAAGAATATGGTTAGAATTATTAAGAATCTCATTGAAGATAAGCCTCATCAATGGCACACTCTCCTCACTTATGCCCTTTGGGAAGATTGCACTACCACCAAGGTGAGCACTAGTTGCACTCCTTTCCATCTTGTTTATGGTCAAGAAGCCATTCTGCCTACCGAGCTGGAACTTTATTCTCTAAGGTTGATGCTACAAGTTGAAGAATTAAATTCTTCTGATGTATCTCAAAGAATGAATTCTCTTTTGGCTTTAGAGGAGCAAAGGACGTTTTCCTTGGATAATATAAAGAGAAGACACCAAACTATTAAAAGACATTTCAATAAAAGTGTCAAGGATGTCAAATTTAAGGTTAATGAGAAGGTATTGTTGTGGGATTCATCTCATGTTGATAGAGGAATGAATTCAAAGTTCCAAAAGTTATGGTTGGGTCCTTTTAAGATCACTTTTGTTCTGGGTGAAAATTATTATATCCTAAAGGACTTGCAAGAGCGATTGTTTTCCTATAGCACCAACGGTTCCCACTTAAAACACTATGTGGAACCAACTTGAAAGTTTAAATGTTGTATGGAATTTTTTTCTGTATTATAGTTTGTTTTATTTGCTTTGATTTTACATTTTTGTTATTACATTTATGTTATCTTGTTTCAGTTGTTTCATTTATGCTATGTCATTTCTTGCTATTATGTTTTTTTTATTTGACTTCATTTCTTGTCAAAATAAAATGTTGGATCAGTTTTGACACAGCGACGCTATTCTGCAAAGTATTGTTAATCAATAACAATTAGGTTACACATATGTCATGATGTTTCCCCTTGAAAGCATCATTGAAATTGTTATCTGCTTCAACTATTGTTATATAAGATAGTTGGTTTTATCCCTTTTATTCTTTCATTTTCTTCCATCCGCTCCAAGATTCAAAAGAGCACACCATAAAATATTTTCCTTCAAGTCAGGAATGATTTCATATGATTAATCGAATGATTATGCATACAAAGATAAACCCCCTCATACTTAACACTTTCCATGAGTTATTCCCAAAATCCCAGTCATTTTTCCCTTAAAATCGCTCACTTCCCCTTATTTCATAATCATTTTGATGTTTATTTTCTTGATCTGATGTTTACATGGTCTATGAAACAAGACATTATGAGTTCTTAATCTGTTGGAAATAAATTTCCCTATGGATTCGTCAGTTTGTTGATGATTAAAATCGCAACGATAAATTATGCCCACAAATGATTGCTAAGCTCTATTATTTATTTATGATAAAAATAATTAACTAGTAGTTGGGACCCCCTTGTAGACTAGAGGTGACGTGATGGATGTGTTACGTTTATATGTTTTTTGTTGCTATGATAATGTCTACACAGTCTTCTACAATTGGTGATGCATTCTTGGTTTCATTCGTATGACAACATGGATGGTTGATTCATTGTTGCTAAATGGTGTTGATATTCACTCGCAATACACGACAGTGCTATGGATATGGGGATTATATTGTTTACAGGTGTTATGCTATGCTATACATTAAACATTGATTAATGTTCTTACACATGATTTTATGCAAAGGGATAATAAAATGATATGGGAGCTAGCTCAAAACAAAAAGGTAAAAAAACTATGGATGAGTCCTAAGGATATGGAAAAAGGATTACATATAAATCTTGAATGTATATATAATTGTGACAAATGTGAAATGATGGACCTAGTTGCTATACTATGCGTTTGGGTTAAAGGATGATGTGATTTTTTTAAAGGATTATATGGGAAGCGCATATGGTAATGTTGACATATGATTATTATTGAAGTTATGACATGTTTCAGGTGGTGCACTATACAAAGGATATGGCATTGAATTATAGATTGGATATGGCATTGAATCTATACAATGGATATGGCATTGAATTTATGGTTGATGTTATGGATAGTACGTTGAATTGAATAGGGCCAGGTGAGGAAGCGACGTGCGTTTATTGCACGTCACTCCAAACCAACATTGAGTCGGTCACCCTAGCCATAGTTTCATTTTGCTCTGTTGGTTGTGAAAGCTACGTGATTTCAAGCTTTGGAAGGGGAAAACTCAAACTAGGTCTTCATTCAGGCTATTTTTCACATGTATGGCTCTTTTATTTCCATCCATGATGGTCTCTCTATATTGTGAATCAAATGGTGGCTCAGGATTGCATGGGTTCTGTATTTTTCTTGAGTTTTCGACTGAGTATCAATATTGTGTTATGGTTTTCTCTGTGATTACTATGGAATGTTGGCATTTTGAAGGAAATTAATGGGTGTTATTGCTTTGTAAATTTTGTGCATTGGTTTTTGATAAAAATGAATTCGGTCAGCTTGGGTTTTTATGATGATTCTCTATGGAAAATGATAACAATGGTGCAACAAGCTCTGAGTTTTATTTTTGTGGGGTTTTACCACCAGTATGAGTATCAGTTGTTGTCACCCATTTTTCGTCTCGGTCATTTTTATGATTTGTTTCACAGGTTGCAATGCAACTGTCGACAGTGGTATGGTTCTTTCTCTGTTTGGCTGAGCCCCAAACTATTATTTTTTATGGATTTTCCTACTGTCACTATCACTGAAATCATTCCATAGTCCAATCTTGTTTTTCCCAGAATATTAAATGGAGGCATGTGTATGTATCGAATGGCTACGAGTTGTGCTCTGGCATTATTTTCACAAGAGTTTTAACACTCACTCCTCTCATCTCTATTATAGTGGCCAACTTTTATGTTTGTGAGCCTCACCGTCAATTGTATTTCAAAGGTTATCAACCCCCTGGGTGTTGGGAAGAGACATTATCTCTCTGTGTCTTAGAGGATTCTTCATTGTTTAAATCAACCCTCGTTTCCTCTCTACAATAAAGTTTTAAGAGGAATCTGTGTGTGCCTGACTTGTTGATCTCTAATTGTTTTGTTTCTACTTGAGCATTCTCTTTATGACTCTGTAAAGATTTTGGGGTTGTAAGTTGAAATATTGTGGTGTTTTCAAAAGAGAACAGCCCTTTGTTGTTCCAAGGATATACTTTGTTACCTATGGTTGCTTCTCGGTGGTAATTTCTTTTAGGAGGTAAAAGGATTACAGTCTCTCTGTGTTTTCGAAGATTAATCAAATTCTCAAGAACCCGACTTGGTTCTATAGAACCCGAATAGCTTCTATTCCTCCATGGACACCTTTTGGTTCTATCAATATTTTGTGGTTACAAGTTTAATCACTATGGTAATTATAAGAAAAAGAAAGGGATCTCTAACTTCAAGATATTTCTTGATCAAGTCTTTGTATTTCCTCTCTATGATTAATTTGTATGGGTTACCTACAGCCCGAGAGCTTTCCTTTTGGTCGATTTGGGTCTTTCCACTCATCATTGCGTTAAATCCTAACACGATCATGATTATGTCAAGTTTAAGGGAGACACTTGTGTGTTGATATGGTTTTGTTCTCTTCATGCATCATATGGCTTTGTATTTTATCGAGCTTTTATTTTGGAAGGAAGTCTTTATATGTTTGATGAATACGGATCTCAGGTTCAGAGCTACATGTTTTTGGTTAAGTATTGTTGTCTAATTAATATTGGTATCAGTGATTATATGATTGAATACCTTTGTGTATGATAGGTTCATCGAACATGCTCTTGATTTTGTCCAGATTTAAAAAGGACCTGTGGGTGATTAAATCAGGCCCGATTATTGTTTGATGAAATTTGATTGTTGGTGGTTAGCGATGGGTCTATTATTATTTGATTGTCAGGGATTAATATTAGATATAGATAATGGGAATCATTGTGCATATTATGTTTTTTTTTTAAAGAAGAGATCGGCATTAGATCATGCAGGATTGTGACTCGAATGGTTATGTTGTTACTATGGAATTGGAAATGATAATTGTATGGTTATTGTATAGAATGCACAGATTGATATAATTGAGGAATTATAGGCAGTTGAATTGTTTTTATTTATTGAAGACATCAAGCAATCTGTATACAATTAAGGAACAATTAAATGTTTTTGGTCTTGGAAGTGGATGCCTTTCGGATTATAATTGAAACATAGTTATGATTGATGTTTGATTTAATTTATTTTATGAACAGTATCTGTATTATTCCCTCTCATTTTCTCACTTTTTCGCTCATTATAACTCCCTCATGATCCCAAATTCATTTTTTACATGCCCTGTTCAATAAAATTAAATTAAAACTTTGTATGACAGTGATAAAAAATGACACGGAGATAGATGGCAGCTGATATATTTTGGTATTGTTTGAATAGTTAGTTATTTAATGAATTGTCAATAAGTACTCGTGTTCTTACTCCCTGTCATAATATCAATTTTTCTCTTATTGGAATCCCCCCAGATATCCCATGAGCCCTATTTCACCCCCTGCTCATTTGGAAATTATTAAATAAATTTTATGGATTGGATTGCATGGGTCTTATGTTGATTTCTGAGCCAAAATTTGTTTCATATAAAGAGAATGTCGTGTATGGTTTGTTAATAGCTAGTTGCTAATAATTGTTGCATACAGGATAAGCTTCTTCAGCAGAGGCATTCATGGAAGAAACAATAGGGGAAGAGGTAACTGGAACAGAGGGCCTAGAAGGCCCAGATTCTCAATTCATTTTGATGTCTATCCTCAGGAGTTGAACCATATTTTTCAAGATGGGTTTTTCAATTAGATTGGGAAAGGGATAGTTCATCCTAGACTAGAGAGGCCTCCCTTCTAGCCCAAAAATGTTCTTGGTATCTGGTGCATACCCCCGCCCTCCTCTAGGGCTTTACGACCTCCCAATCTAGGATCATTTGAACACCTGAGTCGGATTGACTCTTTGGCTCCCTGCTGGAACCTGATAAACTTTATCACATGTCCCTCTTTCTTCAAAGTGTGGGTCCTCTTAACCCCACGACTCTCTTCTTCGCCCTTCAAAGAAATTTAGCAGTGGCACTCGCTCTCTATGCCAAGCCCTTTCTATCATGTGACCTTCGGGTTGTGTCCCGGGGCTCAACCACCAACGACACTTTGGGCTTCGGCTCCTTCCGTGACAACCAACTCTTATGTTTCCGAACTCTGAATCAGCGGACTCAAACAGTGCGAGGATCAATGGTCCCCATCCTTCCTTTCGATCGAAGGTTGCGATCTATTTGGACTCCGAACTTCGGGAGTCTCTCGCTATCCTCAGATGTCTCCCAGAGTACTACTCCTATAAATTGGCAAATCGCTTCCATGAATCCATTCCATATCCAATGGTCTGGATTCTAACCTCTCTTCACTACCTCGCGAAGATTTTTGTTTGCTCTTGGANCCCCCCTAGAGCTCCAACTCTCGGATCTCCTGATCTATTGTTGCCTTTCTCCTCCTGACAATGGACAATTTCAAGATCTTTGGGACTTCGTCAAGTCCTCAACCCTCTTGCACACTTAGCACAATTTCTGACTGAGACTTAGTTTGTTCTTGGACTTTCCTCTACTCTCCTTGCAGAGTTTTGTGCAAGGTCTTCTGTGAATTTACTCGGTTTGAGACTTTCAAGGTTCTCATTTATTTTGTGTCCTTCCATGGACCTTCTGTGATGCAGGAGAATCGCTCCATGTCAGCAGCATGCCAACTAGCCAGCACATCCAGCATGCATTTAATGGAGAAAGGGAGAGGCACATCCCTCTCAATTTTGAAATTCAAAATTTCAATAAATGTTGTAAGGCTTTTAATGCCAGACCACGCCTTTGTACAGGTAGTGGTTGAGGTTTCCTTTAATGGTTACCTGCAGCTAAGTCCAGATATGTCAGGTCTGCGACATCCATTTATGTAATGTAGCCGTAGGAGCCACTCTGTGATGGCGTTAGCTCAGAGACAGTGAGGTTGAGGATAAGCTCATGGGAGCCCTCATTTTTTAATTAAGAAATTAAAGTAGAGAGTTAGGAGGGGAGACCAGAGCAGAGAGGTCTCGAGAGAGAGTTGAGACTTGTTACAATCCATCCTTTGTAAACATTTGTATAGACATACAGATTAATAGAAAAACAATTTTTCCTTCACACTGTGTGTTTGACGTTTACATGTTTTTATGCATTTCATGTTTTAAATAAATAACTGGTGAAGCATTGCATAAGTTTCAATTTCTTCATGTCTTGGAGTTTTTTAGTGCAAGGAGTGCCAATAGTCCACAAGGTGTGCGTTGATAGAGGTGAGACAACCTCAGGAAAGCTCAAGATGGATAGCGTTGAACCTTCATCAACAGAGGTGCAAGGAGTACACAGAAGGGAACTCTCTTTCGAGTTCGGTGAGAAGACAGAACTATTGAAGGTTTTGTAGAGCTCTGCCAAGAGGGCATTGAGCGAGTGCATAGAGTGCACCAGAGAACTCTATTTCGAGTTTTGAGGAAAGGGAAGTGTCGAAGAGAAGACACTCACAGAGTTGTTGAATACTCTGTAGACTCTGCAAGGTGTGCATTGAGCAGAAGAACGCCAGGTGGGCGTAGGGAGTTTTCTTTCCAAGAAAACTTCTCAGATCTGAGTTTAGCGAAATACTCAATAGCACCAGGAGTGTGTGAGAGTGGACTTTTCCTAAGCCCATAAGCTCAAAAGAGAAAGCATGAGAACAACGCACACAGAGAAAACCTTTCAAGGTTTCTGAGTTGACAAAGCTCAGGAGGGGGAGTGTTTCTATAACATAGACGAGACCCAAAGGAACCGGGCTCACAAGAGGAAGAATCGAAGGTTGAGACCTTCGAGACTTAGAAAATATTCTAAGTCAAAAATACAAGAAATCTCGGGAGGAGAGTGCGCAAGGAAGATAGATCTAAACCGTCAGATCTAGCGTCAATACCCGACAACCATTGGATCAGGCGAAGGTGCACAGAGTTTAACCTCTGGGAGGTCACGCAAGAGAGCAGCTGAAATGGATGGTGGAGATACTTCATGGAAGAAGTGTCAAAGTTGCAAGGATCATTGGATCTTGCAGAGTAGTGAGGATATTAAGGCTGAGTGTCTTCCAACACTCTAAGGCGTTGAATTTCACTATTTCCAAGTTCGAGGTTTGGAGCAGCAAGGGATTTTGGGGTCGCTGCATCGCGAACTCCCGGTTCGCGAAATCCTGAAATATTGCACTCGAATTTTTTCTATTTCAGAGTTCATGGTTTGGAGCGACAAGGGATTTTGGAGTCACTGCATCGCGAACTCCCGGTTCACGAAATCACGCCAGCCGTCGGATCTAGAGCGCGGTGGCCTGAGAGTCGTTGGATCAAGGATACATGCACATGGTTGAGTCCCTGGGAGGTGCACAGGAAAAAGGATCTGGGCTGTCAGATCTAGCACCAAGGACCAATAGTTGTCAGATCCAGAAGGAGGTGGGAGGGGCTTAACCCTCATAACAACAGAGGGAAGAGGACTTGTCAAGTCCCAAAAGCATCAGGACCGTTCATCAAGGAGACATGTGGTGAGTGGTCAAGGTTCAGGGAAAAGCCCGAATGGTTCTCTCAAGGGGTAGTATTTCAACATTTCGGGACCCGAGAGGTTGAAGTACCAAGAACCGTCTACAGCTGGAATCGCGAAATCGCGAATTCTGAAATCCTGAAGAGTGGACCATGGTCATGGGTAGATTCTGACATTTTGGGACCCGGGAGGTTGAAGGACCAAGAACCGTCTGCAACCAAAATCAGGAAATCGCGAATTCTTAAATCTCGAAGAGTGGACCGTGGTCACGAGTAGATTTCGGCATTTCAAGACCCGAGAGTTGGAAGGACCAAAAATCATTGCAGCCAGAATCGCGAAATCCCGAAACATGAAAGGAATGTTGTTTAAGCCTTGGGTCATAGCCTGAGGTCACCAGATAAGAAGGGACCTGTGGATTCATTCAAAGGGTTCCAGCAGGAGCCCGAAGATCTATTTTGGCTCAGGGAAGAGAGCGATCCAGAGACCGGGAGGTCAGTGGACCCTGTTGAGGTAGGGGGTCTGCATCATGTGGTATCAAAGCTAATATTTTCGTCTGTAGACTTCAGGTGAAGGAGGAGACAGAGTAATGATGCTCTGTGAAGATTGTTGCAAGGTGTGCAACAAATGATAGACAACCAAGTGAGTTGTAGGAGGACATGGAGATGCTCTCAGACGTAGAGTGATCCATACACTTGCCAGGAGGGCAGGTGAAAGATGGAAATGGATACTAAAGGCCATGAGCGTGGTGGAAGAGGAGACCACCAGTAGATGAGTAAAGCAGAGATTGACAAAGAACTCGCTGAGATAAGGGCGAGAATGGAACAGCTGACATTGAAGATGCAGCAGGAGGAAAAAGTACACTGGAGGTACGAATGGCCTCTGAACAGGAAATACAAATGGCCTATTCAAAAGTTGTTGGCCAAGAAACAGCAACAAGAGTTGAGGAAGTGGTTGAGGTATGTTGAAAGCCTCAATGACACAGAGTTGGTTTGCATATGTGATCCAGAAGTCGGAGAAACCCTCAGTGATGAGGAAGAGGGATCAATTTCAGATCTCATAAACTGCCAGGAGGGCAGGGATGAATTTTCGAATTGCCAGGTGAGCAATGAAATGAGATCATTGGAGGATCTCATTGACTATCAGGAGGACAGCCATGGAAATTCATATTTCCAGGAGGGCAATGGTATGAGATTAACAGAGGATCTCATAAACTACCAGGTGGGTAGAGGTGAACTTTCAAGTTGCCAGGTGGGCAATGGAAAGAGATCAGTGGAAGGTCTCACGTACTGCCAGGGGAGCAGTGGTGAAAGTTCAGATTTCCAAGTGGGTAATGAGATGAGATCACTGGATCTCATAGACTGCCAGGTAGGCAGCAGAAAATCCCCAAATTTCCAAGTGGGCAAGGGGAAAGAGATGAGACTGTCTGAAAGTCTCATGAACTCAGAGGAGAGTTCAGATCAGCAAGGAGTGTTGACAGGAGAGAATCAAAAGAGAATTCTGATCATTGGAGGAATAGAGGTGTTCCTACCAAGTAGCCCAGTTGAGGCTAGAGCATGTGTTGCATATGCAGCAACAGCAGGAGGACAGCTAGCAGAAACTGTCATGGAGAAAGAAATGGAGCAGACACTGACGTTTTCCCAAGAAGTAGAAGATGAGAATTCAATAGAATGGCTCAAAAATTTTAGCCAGGAAGTTGGACAGAAGATCACTGCAGTATTGGAAGCTGTAGAAGAAGAAGAAGAGGAGGAAGCAGACAGCATGGACTTTGTTGATCTGTATCAAGAATTGGAAGCCCTAGAAAGGAGGGTGATGGTGCAAAGTTTTCACATCCAACAGGTTAAGTTGGAAGCAGGTAGTGGAACATACCAGCCTGGGAAGAAGTTGGAAGAAGTTGGAAGTATGCCAGTGGGAGAAATGGCAGTAGCAGAACTTCCACAGGAAGAAGCTAAGTAGCAGTTCAGTGAGGAGACTGCAGAGCTAGAGTCTGCAGTAGAGTGGCCACTTAGTGCCACAAAGAAAGATAAATATAGCAGGGGAGATCGAGCAGATCTGCCCATTGAGGAGATAGAAGTGCAGCAGAGAAGACTGCATAAGGAGAGCCAGCCACTGGAGTAGCTGGATGAGGTAATTGAAAAAATTAGAAGGATGATGTTGAGTTTAGCAGCAAATACTGCCAGCAACGAGAAGCTGAGCAGAAGGGAGCCTGCAAGAGCAACAGGGCAACAGCAGCAGCAATAGAAAAGCAGAGGAGTAGATGGATAGCTCCAAGGGAAAGTTTGGGATCCAGGTGGATTTCAACACCGAAGAAGAGGAGCTCATGATCAGGAGATCATGATTTTTCCAGCTGAGGAGTATGATGTAGGAGCATCACTCCATGTCAGCAACGTGCCATCCAGCCAGCACATCCAGCATGCATTTAATGGAGAAAGGGAGAGGCACAGCCCTCTCAATTTTGAAATTCGAAATTTCAATAAATGTTGTAAGGATTTTAATGCTATACCACGCCTTTGTACAGGTAGTGGTTGAGGTTTCCTTTAATGGTTACCTGCAGCTAAGTCCAGATCAGTCAGGTCTGTGACATCCATTTATGTAATGTAGCCATAGGAGTTGCTCCGTGATAGCGATAGCTCAGAGATGGTGAGGTTTAGGATAAGCTCATGGGAGCCCTCATTTTGTAATTAAGAAATTAGAGTAGAGAGTTAGGAGGAGATACCAGAGAAGAGAGGTCTCGAGAGAGAGTTGAGACTTGTTACAGTCCAGCCTTTGTAAACATTTGTATAGACATACAGATTAATAGAAAATCAATTTTTCCTGCACACTGTGTGTTTGACGTTTACATGTTTTTTATGCATTTCATGTTTTAAATGCATAACTAGTGAAGCATTGCATAAGTTTCAATCTCTTCCTATCTTGGAGTTTCCAAGTGCAAGGAGTGCACATAGTCCACAAGGTTTGCGTTGACAGAGGTGAGACAATCTCAGGAAAGCTCAAGAGGGATAGTGTTGAACCTTCATCAGCAGAGGGACTTTGTTGATCTGTATCAAGAATTGGAAGCCCTGGAAAGGAGGGTGATGGTGCAAAGTTTTCACATCCAACAGGCTAAGTTGGAAGAAAGTAGTGGAACATACCAGCCTAGGGAGAAGCTGGAAGAATTTGGAAGTATACCAGCGGGAGAAATGGCAGCAGCAGAACTGCCACAGGAAGAAGCTGAGTAGCAGTTCAGTGAGGAGACTGTAGAGCTGGAGTCTGTAGCAGAGTGGCCACTTAGTGCCACAAAGAGAGATAAATATAGCAGGGGAGATCGAGAAGATCTTCCCATTGAGGAGATAGAAGTACAGCAGAGAAGACTGCATAAGGAGAGCCAACCACTGGAGAAGATGGACGAGGTAATTGAAAAAATCAGAAGGATGATGTTGAGTTTAGCCAGGAAGATGGATAGAAAATCACTACAGTACTGGAAGCTACAAAAGAAGAAGAAGAAGAACAAGAGGAAGAAGACAGCATGGACTTTGTTGATTTGTATCAAGAATTGGAAGCCCTAGAAAGGAGGGTGATGGTGCAAAGTTTTCACATCCAACAGGCTAAGTTGGAAGCAGGTAGTGGAACATACCAGCCTGGGAAGAAGCTGGAAGAAGTTGGAAGTATGCTAGCGGGAGAAATGGCAGCAGCAGAACTTCCACAGGAAGAAGCTGAGTAGCAGTTCAGTGAGGAGACTGCAGAGCTGGAGTCTGCAGCAGAGTGGCCACTTAGTGCCACAAAGAGAGATAAATATAACAGGGGAGATCGAGCAGATTTTCCCATTGAGGAGACAGAAGTGCAGCAGAGAAGACTGCATAAGGAGAGCCAGCCACTGGAGTAGCTGGATGAGGTAATTGAAAAAATCAGAAGGATGATGTTGAGTTTAGCAGCAAAGACTGTCAGCAATGAGAAGCTGAGCAGAAGGGAGCTTGCAAGAGCAGCAGGGCAGCAGCAGCAGCAATAACAAAGCAGAGGAGTAGATGGATAGCTCCAAGGGAAAGTTTGGGATCCAGGTGGATTTCAACACCGAAGAAGAGGAGCTCATGATCATGAAATCATGATTTTTCCAGCTGAGGAGTATGATGTAGGATCATCACTCCATGTTAGCAACGTGCCAGCCAGCCAACACATCCAGCATGCATTTAATGGAGAAAGGGAGAGGCACAGCCCTCTCAATTTTGAAATTCGAAATTTCAATAAATGTTGTAAGGATTTTAATGCCAGACCACGCCTTTGTACAAGTAGTGGTTGAGGTTTCCTTTAATGGTTACCTGCAGCTAAGTCCAGATCAGTCAGGTCTGTGACATCCATTTATGTAATGTAGCCATAGGAGTTGCTTTGTGATAGCGATAGCTCAGAGATGGTGAGGTTGAGGATAATCTCATGGGAGCCCTCATTTTGTAATTAAGAAATTAGAGTAGAGAGTTAGGAGGAGAAACCAGAGCAAAGAGGTCTCGAGAGAGAGTTGAGACTTGTTACAGTCCAGCCTTTGAAAACATTTGTATAGACATACAGATTAATAGAAAAGCAATTTTTCCTGCACACTATGTGTTTGACGTTTACATGTTTTTATGCATTTCATGTTTTAAATGCATAACTGGTGAAGCATTGCATAAGTTTTAATCTCTTCCTATCTTGGAGTTTCCGAGTGCAAGGAGTGCACATAGTCCGCAAGGTGTGCATTGACAGAGGTGAGACAATCTCAGGAAATCTCAAGAGGGATAGCATTGAACCTTCATCAGCAGAGGGACTTTGTTGATCTGTATCAAGAATTGGAATCCCTGGAAAGGAGGGTGATGGTGCAAAGTTTTCACATCCAACAGGCTAAGTTGGAAGCAGGTAGTGGAACATACCATCCTGGGGAGAAGCTGGAAGAAGTTGGAAGTATTCCAGCGGGAGAAATGGTAGCAGCAGAACTGCCACAGGAAGAAGTTGAGTAGAAGTTCAGTGAGGAGACTGCAGAGTTGGAGTCTGCAGCAGAGTGGCCACTTAGTGCCACAAAGAGATATAAATATAGCAGGGGAGATCGAGCAAATCTGCCCATTGAGGAGACAGAAGTGCAGCAGAGAAGACTGCATAAGGAGAGCCAGCCACTAGAGAAGCTGGACGAGGTAATTGAAAAAATCAGAAGGATGATGTTGAGTTTAGCAGCAGAGACTGCCAGCAATGAGAAGTTGAGCAGAAGGAAGCCTACAAGAGCAGCAGGGCAGCAGCAGCAGCAATAGCAAAGCAGAGGAGCAGATGGACAGCTCCAAGGGAAAGTTTGGGATCCAGGTGGATTCCAACACTGGAGAAGAGGAGCTCATGATCAGGAGATCATGATTTTTCCAACTAAGGAGTATGATGTAGGAGCATCACTCCACATCAGCAACGTGCCAGCCAGCCAGCACATCCAACATGCATTTAATGGAGAAAGGGAGAGGCACAGCCCTCTCAATTTTGAAATTCGAAATTTCAATAAATGTTGTAAGGATTTTAATGCCATAACACGCCTTTGTACAGGTAGTGGTTGAGGTTTCCTTTAATGGTTACCTGCATCTAAGTCCAGATCAGTCAGGTCTGCGACATCCATCTATGTAATGTAGTCGTAGGATCTGCTCTGTGATAGCGATAGCTCAGAGATGGTGAGGTTGAGGATAAGCTCATGGGAGCCCTCATTTTGTAATTAATAAATTAGAGTAGAGAGTTAGGAGAAGAGACCAGAGCAGAGAGGTATCGAAAGAGAGTTGAGACTTGTTACAGTCCAGCCTTTGTAAACATTTGTATAGACATACAGATTAATAGAAAAGCAATTTTTCCTACACACTGTGTGTTTGACGTTTACATGTTTTTATGCATTTCATGTTTTAAATGCATAACTGGTGAAGCATTGCATAAGTTTCAATATCTTCCTGTCTTGGAGTTTCCGAGTGCAAGGAGTGCACATAGTCCGCAAGGTGTGCGTTGACAGAGGTGAGACAATCTCAGGAAATCTCAAGAGGGATAGCATTGAACCTTCATCAGCAGAGGTGCAAGGAGTNGTACTCACACAGAAGGGAACTCTCTTTCGAGTTCAGCGAGAAGACAGAACTACTGAAGGTTCTGTAGAGCTTTGCCAAGAGGGCATTGAGAGAGTGCATAGAGTGCACCAGAGAACTCTATTTCGAGTTTTGAGGAAAGGAAAGTGTCGAAGAGAAGACACTCACAGATTTTTTGAATACTTTATAGACTCTGCAAGGTGTGCATCAAGCAGAAGAACACCAGGTGGGCATAGGGAGATTTCTTTCCAAGAAAAATCCTCAGATCTGAGTTTAGCGAAATACTCAGTAGCACCAGGAGTGTGCGAGAGTGGAATTGTCCTAAGCCCATAAGCTCAGAAGAGAAAGCGCGAGAAGAACGCACACAAAGAAAACCTTTCCAGGTTTCTGAGTTGACAAAGCTCAGGAGGGGGAGCATTTCTATAACGCAAATGAGACCCAAAGGAGCTGGGCTCGCAAGAGGAAGAGTCAAAGGTCAAGACCTTCAAGACTTAGAAAATCTTCTAAGTCAAAAATCCAAGAAAGCTCAAGAGGAGAGCGTGTAAGGAAGACAGATCTGAACCATCAGATCTAGCACCAATACTCAACAACCATTGGATCAGGTGAAGGTGCACAGAGTTTAACCTCTAGGAGGTCGCGTAGGAGAGCAGCTGAAATGGACGGTGGAGACGCTACGTGGAAGAAGTGCCAAAGTTGCGAGGATCATTGGATCTTGCAGAACAGTGAGGAGATTAAGGCCAAGTGTCTTCCAACACTCTAAGGCATTGAATTTCGCTATTTCGGAGTTCAGGGTTTGGAGCGGCAAGGGATTTTGGGGTCGCTGCATCGCGAACTCTTAGTTCGCGAAATCCTGAAATCTCGCGCTCGAATTTTTGCTATTTCGGAGTTCAGGGTTTGGAGAGGCAAGGGATTTTGGAGTCACTGCATCGCAAACTCTCGGTTCGCGAAATCGTGCCAACCGTCGGATCTGGAGCACGGTGGCCTGAGAGCCGTTGGATCAAGGATATGTGCACAGGGTTGAGTCCCTAGGAGGTGCACAGAAAAAAGGATCTGGGCCGTCAGATCTAGCACCAAGGACCAATAGTCGTCGGATCCGGAAGGAGGTGCGAGGGGTTTAACCCTCATAACAGCAAAGGGAAGACGACTCATCAAGTCCCGAAAGCATCAGGACCATTCATCAAGGATACATGTGGTGAGTGGTCAAGGTTCGGGGAAAACCCTGAAAGTTTCTCTCAAGGGGTAGTATTTCATCATTTCAGGACACGAGAGGTTGAAGGACCAAGAACCGTCTGCAACCGGAATCACGAAATTGTGAATTCTGAAATCCCAAAGAGTGGACCATGGTCATGGGTAGATTCTAGCATTTCAGGACCCGGGAGGCTGAAGGACCAAGAACCGTCTGCAGCCAGAATCACGAAATCCCAAATTCCGAAATCCCGAACAGTGGACCGTGGTCACAGGTAGACTCCGGCATTTTGGGACCTGAGAGTTGGAAGGACCAAAAATCGTTGCAGCCGAAATCCTGAAATCCTGAAACCCGAAAGGAATGTTGTTTAAGCCTTGGGTCATAGCCCGAGGTCACCAGATAAGAAGGGACCTATGGATTCATTCAAAGGGTTCCAGCAGGAGCCTAAAGAGCCATTTCGGGTCAAGGAAGAGAGCGATCCAGAGACTAGGAGGTCAGTGGACCCTACTGAGGTAGGGGGTCTGGATCATTCTAGTGCCCTCCTAGAAACTTAATGTTTTTCCTCCTGAGCTTGTAATATGAACTTATTGTATCCTTGGTGCACTCCTTGCGCTCATCTAAGCCTTCTGATGGCTTCTCCCTGAGCCCTTCCCTTAAGTCTTAAGGCATCTCCTTTCCTTCGTCAATGCACTTTTGCAAAGCCTTCCTTCCTCAGAGTGTTCAACAACCCTAAGGTTCTCTCGACTTTTCCAACACTGCAGAATGTGTTTCTCTTGTGCACACTCGCACTTGTTCTATGCCCTCCTGGCAGAGTGTTACAGAGTATCTAGTAACTCTGTGTTGTGATCTCAACCACACAGTCTTTCTTCCCAAGGTATTCAGCAACCTTGAAATTCCCCTCTGATTCTGCGAATTATCCTAGGGTGCCATCCTGGCAGCTTCTCTTCTAACTCGAATGAGTTCAAACACGCACTCCTTATGTTGGCTCATAGAATTTCAACTCTCTGTTGCACACTCCTTTCACTTAGCCTAGAGAACCAGAACCAATCCAACACACTCACGGATAGAAGATTATGATTATATCCCTGCATATGATTTCTAACATACGTCTACAGCTCAAATGCATATGAATGACATTCACAATTAAACATCCATTACACAAAAATTAACAAACAGGAAAATCTGTCTTTTTTCTATTAATGGTGGAATTCCCATTACAATACATGAGTCTTAATTGCAATTGAGTCTCGGCTCTCTATGTTTTCCTCCACTCTCTCTTTTTTCCACAAGGTCACAATACAAATATTTATACAAGAGGGGATTAACGAGCTTCCCTCCAATCTAAGCTAGTGGTGTCTAATCACCATTCAAAATGCTTGACTAATGAGACAGATTACAATGATGTAAATCTGATCTGAATTGGATACAGATCCCTCCTACCATCAACAACTTAATGGCGACCTCATCTACAGCTTGTGCAAAGGCACAACTTGACTCTACCAACCTGTCAGCATTAATTACCTTAATCACGATTTATATTTTCAAAGGAAAAATGAGAGGGTGGAGCCTCTCCCTTCCTTGAATGCACACCACTTGTGCTAATCAACTGGCACGTGTTAAGGTGGAGCGATGCTCCTGCATCATACTCCACAGCTATGAAAATTCATGAGCTTCCCAACTCTGTTGAAATCCTCCTAGATCCCAAACTTTCTCCTAGAGTTGTCCTTTTGCTCCTCTCCGTCGCTTCTATTATTGCATTTGCATATTCCCTATTTCTCATGCAGGTTTTCCTCTGTCTGGATCCTCCTTGTTGACCACTTCTTCTGCAAATTTCAACAGTAGCCTCCTTATCTCCTCTACGACTTCTTCTAGCTACTTCATCAGCTGGTTTCTCTTGTGCAGTTTGCTTGGTTGCAACTCTTCATGTTGTTGTATGGGTAGATCGTCCCCATCTCCCATGCTTATTTCATCCCTTGTGACATTGACTATCCATTCTGCTACAGACTCCAATTTCCCAGTCTCACCACTGAATTGTTGTTCAACTACCTCCTCTGACAGACTAACCCCTGTCAGTTCTTTGGTTGGTCCCATTCCATCTTCCTCCAGTTTCAACTCCTGCTGGCATGTTTCTTCTAGCATGGATATCTCATGGTAGCCACCTTCTGGTTTCGGACTGTCCAACCAATCCTCCAGTGCCTTTAACTCCATCTCCCACTGAGTGAGTAAATCAACTGGGTGCTCCTATTATGTATCTTCTCATTCTCCTCCATGACATTCTCAGCTCACTTTCCTTCTGTTACATATACAACACCTGTGCTAGCCTCTCCTCGGATACTTGGCAGGAATATATCGACTCCAATGACCAGAACGCTCCTCTGATCTTTCTCCTCTATGATGGAATTTTTCAACTTGTCATCATCTTCATTCACACGACTTGCAGTTCCACATGAATCTTCATATGGATGAGGCATTTCTTCCTCCTCCTCTCCACCTATCAACACCCCTGCTAACATGAACTCTCATTTGACATCATCTCTTCTCCCTTTACCACTTGGCAATTTAGGATGTCTCCCCTGCCCTCCTGGCAGCTTACGAGATCAACTGATCCCTTCTCGAGACTCCTCCTAGATCTCTTTCCCTCGCCACTAAGGTTTTCAACATATCTCAACCACCTTTTTAACACATGTTGCTACCTCTTGGACAACAAATTTAGAACATGCCACTTACCTATCCTTTTCAAATTCCAATCATATCTCCAATGTACCTTTGCTTCCTACTGCATCTTAAATGCTAGCCTCTCCATCTCTGCTCAGATTTCACTAAGGTCCTTGTCCAACTCCACTCTACTTTTCTCCAGGAAGTCTTCTCCCCGACCACACTTATGACCTCCAGTGGCCATCTTGCTTCACCCACAAAAATCAATTATGTACTCTGATACCACTTGGTGTCGACCCCCCTCCTCCTCTAGGGATGCATGACCTCCCGGTCTAAGATCGTTTGAACGCCTGAGTCAGATTGACTCTTCGTCTCCCTGCTAGAACCCGATAAACTTTATCACAAGTCCCTCTTTCTCCAAAGTGAGGGTCCTCTTAACCACGCGGCTCTCTTCTTGTCCCTTCAAATAAAGTTAGCAGCAGCACTCGCTCTCTGTGCTAGGCCCTTTCTATCATGTGACCTCGGGCTATGTCCTGGGGCTCAACCACAAACAGTGCTTTAGGCTTTGGCTCCTTCCGCGACAGCCAACTCTTACGTTCTCGAAATCCAAATCGGCAGACTCAAATGGTGTGAGGATCAATGATCCCCATCCTTAATTTTGATTGACAACTACAATCTATTTGGACTCTGGCCTTTGGGAGTCTCTTGCTATCCTTAGATATCTCTCGGATTACTACTCCTTCGAATCGGCGAATCGCTTCCACATGTCCCTTCCATATACAATGGTCTAGATTCAAACCTCTCTTCGCTACTGATATCTTGCCACCTGTCTCCTCATGACGATGGATGATTTCACGGTCTTTGGGACTTCGGAAAGTCCTTGACCCTCTTACACACTTAGCACAATTTCTTCCCGAGACTTAGGTTGTTCTCTGTCTTTCCTCTTCTCTCCTCGTAGAGTTATGTGCAAGTTCTTCTGTGAATTTGCTCGGTTTGAGACCTTCAAGGTTCTCAGTTCCTCTATGTCCTTCCATGGACCTTCTGGTGCCCTCCTGGAAACTTAACACCCTTCCTCCTGAGCTTGTAAGATGAACTTATTGTATCCTTGGCACACTTCTTGCACTCATCTAAGCCTTTTGATGACTCCTCCCTGAGCCCTTCCTAGAAGTATTCAGGCATCTCCTTTCCTTCGTCGATGCACTCTTGCAATTCCTTCCTTACTTAGATTGTTCGGCAACCCTAGGGTTCTCTCGGTGCTTCCAACACTCCAGAATGTGTTTCTCTGGTGCGCACTCACACTTTCTTTATGCTCTCCTAGCATAGTATTACAGAGTATCCAGTAACTTTGTGTTTTTCTCTCTCCTACAAAGTCTTTCTTCCCAAGGTATTCAGCAACCTTGAAATTCCCCTCAAAGTCTGTGAATTATCCTGGGGTGCCCTCCTGGCAGCTTCTCTTTTGACTCGAATGAGTTTAGACACGTACTCCTTGCGTTGGCTCACAAAGTTTCAACTCTCTGTTGTGCACTCCTTGCACTTATCCTAGAGAACCATAACTAATCCAACACACTCACAAATAGAATATTATGATTCTATCCCTGTAGACGATTTCTAACATACATCTATAGCTCAAATGCATACAAATGACATTCACAGTTAAACATCCATTACACAGAAATTAAAAAATAGGAAAATCTGTCATTTTTCTATTGATGGTGGAATATCCATTATAATACATGAGTCTAAACTGCAACTGAGTCTTAGCTCTCTATGTTTTCCTCCACTCTCTCTTTTTTCTACTGGGTAACAATACAAAGATTTATACAAGAGGGGCTTAACGAGATTCTCTCCAAGCTAAGCTAGTGGTATCTAATCACCATTCAAAATGCCTGACTAATGAGGTAGATTACAATTATGGAAATCTTATCCAAATCAGATAAATATCCCTCCTACCGTCAACCACTTAATGGCAACCTCATCTACAGCTTTTGCGAAGGCACAACTTGGCTCTACCAACCTGTCAGCATTAATTGCCTTAATCACAATTTATATTTTCGAAGGAAATGAGAGGGTGGCACCTCTCCCTTCCTTGAATGTGCACCACTTGTGCTAATCAACTGGTGTGTGCTAAGGTGGAGAGATGATCCTGCATCAGTATCCTTGTGCCTCCTCATGTATCTTTGCAACCTGAAGTTCTCGAGAATGATGGATGGCAAGAGATTGTTCACCTAGTAGTCTCCCACCATCGTGGCTGGCCAAACTTGTCATTACCTCCTCCTCCACAACCTATAAACCCAAATTCTTAAATTTCCCCTGCACACTCACCTGTACAGTCCTCCCATGCAAGAAAACGACTCAAAACTGAGGCTCACCATGTGCATGAAAAAGGTAAAGTTGTTGTTTCTCCCTCTTCTACTTCAAGTGACTCGGCCAAGTCAGTGTCCTCCCATATGCACTTAAGGGATGAATTCTCCCATGTCATTAGTGAGATCAATCTTCAAGGTTCCACCAAACCTAAGGCTATTTCTGGGAAGTCCAAAGGGGACAGCAGTGACAAAGGAATAATTGCCTCTCAAAGTGGAAAATATGGATTTTGAATTATGTGTTTATAATTGATTTGTTGAGTACAGTGGACTGCAGAAAGTTTTGGATAGCAAATTATTTTTGGGATATTGTGGATATTTACATGTTTTGGATATAATTTGAAATATTTCTTATATTTAAATTTCAAATTGTGGAAATAATTATGAGAGCCACAAGGAGGCATGTGTTTAATTGGTTGTCTAATTATGTTTATTTTTGTTAAGAAATAAAAGGGAGTCACAAGGGGTCCCACCTACTTAGTTATTATTTAATAAAAAGACCCTTAATTATTATTATTATTATTATTATTACTTCCCCTAAACTAGAATTAGTTATGTTTAAATTAACTTAACTAAATGAGGTAGTTGAACTACTTCAACTAATTTGGAATGCATAAAGGCCAAATGAGAAGGAAGAACAAGGGGAGAATAGAAGGAGAAAGAATACTAAGGTTTTCTCTTGATTTTTATTGAGATAGTTCAGTTTTCATTCATTCTTCAATTCATTAAAGGCCTAATTCTCTTTTTCACAGTAGGGTCCTATTGTAGACAACAAGGTTCAAATTTGAACCATATCATTCAGATGCTTGTTTCAGAGGTGTTGGTCTATCTTTGATAGTCTGTGTAGACTTGTATGTTTATGAATTGAGTTTCATGACTGATAAAGGATATTGTGCAAAGTCAAGTGGGCAGCAGTTTGTGGCAAGTTGATCCAGATTTTAAAGTTTAGTTTTTACTTCTTGCCGAAGTCCTTTTGTATGGTTTTCATCGGGGATTTCTAAGTTTGACCTTGGTCCATGCCCCCATAGGGATTTTTGTAAGAGAATGATACTTTTGATTTCTTGGAATGAAATAAATCTATTTCTATTCTGTCTCATTTGTGTTAATCTATGACTTGGTTATTTTTTCTTTTGATCTCCACATTTACTTTATGCAATCTATATATGATCAGAAAATTATATAAAAATGTTATATTTTGCAACAATATTTTTATTTAAAAAATCAACCTAAGCCCTTGTAATTAATACTTGTGGATTGGGAAATATTTGTGGATTGTAAGCGCTCTGTTGGTTATTGGGTTCCAAAATCTTCCACGGAGAGTTTACATGAGCACTTGGACATGGGACCCGGGCTTACAATGGTAGTTGGACTACTTCAGCATGGTGGTTTTCCTTTCTACATGGGACCTTGGTTCTTTAGTCTTCTTTAGCGTTATGGTCCACAATTATCCATGGGACCCTGGTATATGGTTGTACATCAAGCGTTGAGGACAACGCTTTCATAAGAGGGATGGAATGTAAGGTAGCTAGAGAGGTAGTGGGGGGGGCAGAGGGCCCATAGTGATAATAGTGGAGGTCATTCAATGTAAGCTGGACTAGGTCCACTATATTATTAAATAAGGCCTACTATGGTAATTAAATATAATAAATGGGTAATTAGATATAATAAATGTAAGAGGACTTCTTAGAAGGTTCTACTTCTAGAAGATTCCTCCTCTAGAATGTTCTTAGGTGATGGTAGCACTATATAAACGGGTTAAAGCAATGT
>SNQJ01S0066928.1:20822-39674 GCA_010110895.2 Picea sitchensis | reverse complement strand
TATACCTTTGGAATGATTAGATAAAGTGATAGTATGAGTTTAAATATGGGTGATCAAGAGTATAATAGTGGCAAAAAGTATAGGCAAAAAGGTACATTGTGTGGTCCTAACACTTCCCATAAGTGCATTGGAAGATCTTGATCGTGGATCATAGTCTTCACTGCTTCCATTTTAGTTCTGTTATTTATTTCTACTACACCATTTTGTTGAGGATTGTAGGGAGTGGTGAGCTCCCTCTTGATCCCGACATCTTTACAAAAGTTTAAAAACTCTTTNAACACTTCATCTTTTGATTTCAAAAAGTAACCCCGGGTTTTGCTAGAATAGTCATCAATAAATGATACATAGTATACATACCCACTAATGGAAGTTGATGGCATTGGGCCACATACATCCGAGTGGATGAGCTCTAAGACTCCTGATTTACTGTCACTCTTCGGGAAAGGGTTCTTGATTTTCTTTTCTTGTGCACCTTCATGGTCAACCTTGAATTTTGGTAGATCTGTGACTGCCTTGATTACATATGGTAATTCCTTGTAGTTGATGTGAGCTAGTCTTCTATGCCAACTTTCACATAGATTCTCAATGGAATGAGTCAAGGTTGCATCTAAGTGACCTTTTAGCTTATACAAGCCACCTTCTTATGTTCTAATAACAATTGCATCTTCTATGGTTTTTCCTTTAGGCCACATAAGAACTTCTCCATCTATGAAAGCAACTCTAACTTGACCTGTCATGTGCTTGGAAGCACCACTATCTATGAGCCAAGTGTCCTCACCAGGTGACATTGATCCTGAGAGGGCAGAGATTAAGACATAGTCTTTAATCTGTTCTTTTATCATCTTTTTGGTTGGATCTTCATCTTCAATTGTATGGGCATGATGCCTTTTGTTTATCTTCTTGTATTATTCTCTTCTAACTGGACAATTCTTAGAAATATGTCCCATCTTGTCCCAATGGTAACATTGGTAACATTGGTAGGATGAGAAATATTTGTCTCTTCTTTGACCTTTCTGAAACTTTTGGAATCTCCTTGGAGGGTGAGATTCTTTATGGATGGATTTATTTGGGGAGTGAGACTCCTTATGTTGATGAGTTTCCTTCTGGAAGTGAGACCTCTTCCTTCCTCCTTTAGTATGAGCAACTAGGGCTTTACCTTCATCTCTTGATAATACTCCTTATCAATTAGCTACTCTTGCTTCTTCTTGAATACATTCTTCCCACAGACTGTCAAAATGTAGTTCCTCCTTTCTATCACATGGTTTGGATGAACGCATCCCAAGGTCTTGTGAGACCATTAAGAGTTGTCATTATGAGTTCATCTTCATCTAGAGTATCACCAATTGCTTCTAGTTGTTCCTTGAATTGTGATATTCTAGAGAAATATTCATGAACTGTTTCTCCTTTCTGTATCCTTGTAACTTTGAGCTGAGTTCTTAGATTCATCTTTCGATTGATGTTCTTTCCTCCATACATTCTGGTTAGGGCATCAAACATTTATTTTGGATTTTTCTTTGAATCCACTTGAGGAATCAAGTGATGTTTAATAGAGTCTCCAATGATTCTTTTGGCCCTAACAGTGTCCTTTTGGTGTTTTTTTTAGCTGCAGCATCGGTAGGTTCTGGTACATCTTCTTTAATGAATCTTGCTAGGTCATTCTCTTCAAGAATGAGTGTAATCATATACTTCTAGGCATGGAAGTTATCCACACCTTCTATCTTGTCAACAAGCTTAGTGCTTGCAGACATCTTGACCTGGAGCTGGGAAAATGACCAAAAATTGAAAAATGCTCATAATTTAAATATGAACTTACCAGGAGGTGTGTTTGGTTGAGGCGAGTAGCCTGGTGCAGTCAGATTTCATAAAATCCAAATTTTTCCCCTTCAAACTAGGCCTGTGGAATTCTGGACTGGTACTTCTGGTACTGGTTCTGGTTACCTGGTTTTCTGGTACCAGTGAAAACTAGGGTTTCACTTTTCAGGAGTTATGTCTACTAGAAAAGTGCATTGAAGCTGCCAAAGAGTTCACTAGGCTAGGGTGCACTTCCTTGATGAGTTTTAGGCTGAAATTCCTCTTCAATAGAAAACCCTAATTTTCTTATACGGCAACAATGATGTTTTTTCTTATCCAGTGAAAGGTTCTCTCTTCAGCTTAGCTCTTATACCATGTTAAGTTTTGATATATTCTTAGGTTTCTTTTAAATTTACTAGATAACAATAGCATAGGTAGGATAACTAAGAGAAACATGATCACAAGATACACAACATTTATCCTGGGAAATCCTCATGGGGGAGAAAACCCAGCAAAAACTTCCTTAATATAGATAGCCAATACAATTCCAAGACAATAAACCAAAACACTAGAGAATATCCAACACTGAGCAATGCACCTCTCTCTTCCTTCTTCTCCCAACTACAGCTACCAAACTTTCGCACTTGATGAGTGAATGAGTGAGTGAGTGAGATAATGAGGCACTAGCCTCCTTTATTTATACTAGCTGGAAATCACTGGAAAGGTGTCTCTTCACTGGGCAGGGCCGAATTCTCTTCTTAGTGGTTAAAACCACTTTAATTAGGCATGGGGGCCGAATTCTTAATTTGCATAATATAATTAGGGTTTGACCAATCTGCAAAAGGGGATTTGGTCAAGTACAAATCCCGACATGATCAATCCACAAAAGGGGATTGATCTGATTAATAATGACTCATAATAAATAGAATACTCTTTGCAGTTACAATATTTCAACTGGACCCAGCTGGAAAATAGTACATTAAGATAACCCTGGTAAATTCGAAACCAATCACAGTTGGCCACGTGTGTAATGATGTGGCCCTAGAAATACGAATATCATTGTCGATGTCAACAAACAAATTAAGAAGGATTTCTTTCCCTAATGATTCGTAGACGAGACATTGTAAGGGCATTGTCGTTGGGACTTTTAGATATGTGAAATAGTAAAGAGACAAAGGCCAAGCATCGAAGATATGTGATTGAGGTCATATAGCCGGGACTGGGAGGTTGCATAGTTGAAGTGGTATTAGAATGCATTAAGGTACTAGGAATAAGTGGGGCCCAGCTTGTGTTTGTACCAGATTAGGAATAACCCCCTGGTGACAACAGTGTAACCAACCATGTCACTGATATCGTCATCGGGATAAAAGTTAGCTTACAATTAACCATCCCCTAAAGCAATTTGTCATCGATGAAATTGTTAAAGCATCGTCATTAGGAATTTTACACTTGATAACGTCAGTATGTCGGGAGCCAAGAGTCGACGATATTAATTGAGGTCATAAGAGTAAGGAAGTGAGGGGCCAAGTAGTTGTGGTGGTTTCAATTTCAAATGGGTTCCAAAGCAGTCGAGGAAATTCATAGAGAGAATCTATTATGATGGATTCAAGTAGCAAGTGGTAGATTATGCATCAAATTCGTTTTGGCATCTGCATACAAACATCAATCTCAAAAGTGAATAACCATTAGGGTAAAAAGAGTAGTACCTTGTAAAATTTTGGTAGTGTGGGTACCCACTAAAACTCATATTTTTAGCAGGCTATTGTGTAAGTCACAACGGTACCCAAGGTAAACTCTAGAATATTCATGGCACAAGGATAACAAACAACAGACCTTGAATCCATTACAACAATATACTTGTTATGAGCTCAATGTGTCACTTTCGGGAATTGAACTTGGGTGGGGAGGATAGAAATCATTCATCCCAACCACCTGAGCTAAACCCAATTGACTATAAAGTTAAAGTTATTTTATTTAAAGTTGAATTAATTAAGTTACACTAGTTTATAATATGTTTAGATTAATTAGTTACTATAATTAAGTTAGTTTAATTAATAAAGTAATTGGGTTCTCTTATTGATTTTTTTCTTGTAATGAAAAATAATAATAATCTAATTTAAAGGTCATAGCTTCTCTAGAGGCAAAATTGATGTATGAGATCCCCTTGTTTATGGGACAAGGGACCCCCTCTATGCAATGATTTGATTGCTTAGTTTACGAAGGTGTACATACTCTACCCCCCTCTTGATTCGAATTTATAACCTCCAAAGAGAAAACACATGTTCTTAACCATTAGACCCACTCAAGTGTACACTAAACTTATGTTTATCGATGGTTCCATAAGCATTGTACTTAGTTTAATAACATGTGGCCTTCTTTCCCTTTAGTAACTTCATGATTGTATGAGTACCATTATTGACCTACATTACCTTTTGACAAATATGCTCTCTATGATCTTCTTCAAATGTCTCAAGCTCATGAGCAATCATGCACACTAATGCTTATTTATCTTAGACCAAACAATTTTTACTTCCTTTCCCAAAGGTGTTTTTCCTTTACTCCATCCAATAGTGGTGAATAATGTGACTCTATATCTTCCACTGTGCAAACATATCATTTAGGCTTTTTTTTCTCTACTTAAGAAATCTTATTAGAACTAGAAGATTCTTCATTGAGGATTCTTCACCTATCTTCCTTTCAAGTTCGGTTCTGGAAGATTCTTCACCCATCTTCCTTTCCAGTTTGGTTCTAGAAGATTCTTCACACATCTTCCTTTCAAGTTTGATGTGACCTTGATAATCCTAAAATTGTTTGGCTTCTTCATTAGATACAACACTTTTGTTAACTATGGTCTCCTTATTCTTTGGATCACATGATCTATATGCCTTTGCTACAATGTTATCTGCATGGAAGCCAAAACCCTTGAGATGTTTTACTTGAGGCTTTATTCCAAAATAGACCTCTTGAGAAGTAATATTCTCCAATTCCTTGAAATTACTTTGATTAACAAGTAAAATTTTATATCACTGCCTCTCCCCAAAATTTGTCGAGAATATTTTTTCCTTGAGCATGTCGTGCAGTAAATCCATTGTAGATCTACTTCTCCTATGTGTTCTTCCATTTTGTTGCAATGAGAGGCATTGTGAATTGTCTTTGAATGCCTTCTAATCCATAGAAGTTGAACTCAATATAGACATATTATCCATTATTTAGTTTGAGATCATTTATTCTATGACAAGTGAACCTTTCTACAATTTACTTTGTTTTTCTTAAATACATCAAATGCCTTCAATATGTACTAAAAAAGGTACATCCATTTTTTTCTAGAAAAAATGTCAATAAGAGATATAAAGTAGTATGCACCTCCATGTGATATTGTCTATACATTGATCCACATAGGTCACTACAGATAAAGATCTAATACATTCTTTGTTTGATCTTAGATTTTCTCAAAACTTTCATTTTGTTGTTTTGCTCTAAAACTTTATTCAAAAATTTCCATGCCACCTTAAAACTTAGTCAATCCTTAACTCTACAGTACCATAGAATGTCAAGAGACTTACAATCCACTATCATAGCTTTTGACTCAACATGGTAACATGAATCTTATATACTCCTCTATCTAGTGCTTTGGATGCAATAACTTTGTCATTGTGCGTGTATTTGATTAGGCACTACCCTTTATAAGACTTTACCTTCAAGTCGTGTTTCAACACTTCACTAACTGACATATTATGATTAATCTTGGGAACACACCTGGGATTCCTCATGTCGCATGCCTTTCCATATTTAGATTGGTACTTGTCCAAATCTGTGTACCTAATGCTACCTTCCATCTCCTATGGTGATTTCACCATATCTACATTTTACTTTATCAAGCCCCTTGAAGCACTCCCTATAGTAGGTCATGTGATTTGAAGAGATTGAATCAATGTATCATACATCCAAAATGTAACTAGTGTTGAGAAAAGTGCAAAGGTTTTTCTGTCATTTTGTTCTTCATAAACATGACCATTTTAGATTTCTTTTTTGAATTGAAAATCATGCTTTCTCTTGTTAAAATTTCTCTTAATGGGTCCTAGTATATCACAATAAAAACAATTGTTCCTTTTTAAGAGGTTTGTTTATTGTTCTCTCTCTTTGTAGCAACTGTTCTCTTTTGACTATTTGGTTCCCTTCTTGTTCTTTGTTGTAGCAACAAATGCTTTTCTTAATGACTCTTTCAATGAATTGTTTGTGCACTTAGTCTTATTAAAATAATAAACCCAACAATGTGTCGAATGTGACTATTAAGATTGATTGCATATGATTCATCATTGTCATGCGACTTAGGTGGACTTTAGAGAGTCACTAAGACTAGCTCTTTTGATGGGAAGATTTCTCCTATTTGTTCGACAACAGGGTATTCCAACAAAGGACGAACACCTTCGGTAACCACTCCATAGCGGATCAAGATCAACACATAATGTTTTACATGGTAAAGAGCCCTCTGAGGAAACATCAGCGACCCGATAGCCTTGACCACTTGGCGGAGTTTATTAATGCAAAGAAAAGAATTACAAAGAGATTTTACAAAGAGTTTTTCACAATCGGTCATTGGAAAATGACCCTCCATGCTCTTTAAATAGAATCCTTGGACCAATCAGTGTTAAGCCATGGATCAATGGTCGTTAAGATCGAGGAGAGTATGAGCCGTCGAATCACTCTATGTCGAGGACATATCATTGGCGAGTAGGTATTTCCTAACTACAAATGCATGTACTAATGCATACTAAATAAACAAAATAAGAAACACACTTTAACCTAAAAAAACATATTAGACCAAGTAGATCTTAGCTAACTCCCTCGGTAATCTAAATTCCTATTATCCCACTTAAGAACAACTTGGGATAGGATTGAAGGATTTACAATGACACAATGAGGAAGGAAGGAGGCATTAGAGCCTATCCCCCTTAATGACAACTTCTTGAGCTCTTAACATAGATCGAAGTTTAGAAATATTTGCTTCTGTAAGAGACTTTTGTGAAAATGTCGACCCAACTTGATGTACGTCTGTAGGGCAAAAGAGCACTTCAATCATTTGATCATGAATGAGCTTTCTACGATGGGAGTGCATGTGTAGCTCGATGTGTGTTTACTCACGTTGATGTTGAAGGCCCAGGTCTTTAAGCGAACGATGGCACTCTAATTATCACACAAGAGAGTTGGTGGGATAACAGTCTTTGGAATCCAAACTGCGAAATGATGCGTGAAGCCCACGGGGCTTTGACTTGCATTTGCCGTTGCTCGGTACTATGCTTTGGCTGAAGAAAGTGAAATAGCACATTGTTTCTTACAGGCCCAAGTGGCCGGTCCTGAACCAAGGCTGAAAAAAAAAACCTACAGTAGACTTTCGATCATGAGGTTAGCCATTGTCCCCGAATCAGTGAGCTCAACCAATAGGGAGTCCCCACAGTAATGTATCCCAAAGTGAGCTGTACACCACAAACATAGCAAAGTATCTTTTTATTTGCTTTCCAATGGCTTTCATGGGGTGTGTTTTTTTTTTTTTTTTTCATGCTCTTCAAGACTAACAAGACCAGCAGCCAAAGGAAAGACCGGGATGGGTATGAGTCAAGTAGAGGCTACCAACTAACTAATGATCTGAGGGGTGGCATCAACTTGAAGTAAAAGGTGTGACTTGACTCAATTTGGAAAAGGGAGAAGAGGTTTGGTTTACAATATTCCATGTGAAAGTGACGAAGAGGTCACAAGCATACTTAAACTAAGAAAGAAAAAAAAAAAAATTCCTTCATTGGTTTTGCAAAACATGGAGGCCAAGGGAATAATGCAAATAGCCTAAGTCATCATTTCAAATTTCTTCTTAAGTTAGTTTCCACATGGTTTAAAAGTTTTAGTCACTACCAGTGGGACCAGGTCATCAACATAAGGACAAGGAGGATTATGAGATGGCTTCCTACTTTCTTGGTATAGACATTAGGATCAGAATGGCATCTAGAAAATCCGATTATGTAATAAGAAAGCTATCCATTTTCACATACCAAGCTTGGGGAGCTTGCTTGAGACCATAAAGAGATTTCTTGAGAAGACAAACAAGGCTAGAGTCATTTTGGACATTGCTAGGAGGTTGTTCCATGTAATTTCTTCTTTCAAATGCAGCCATGCAAGAAGGTAGATTTAACATCCATCTAATGGACCTCCATTTATGTGTGGCCCGGAAGGGCAAACGAAGTAGGATGGAATTCATTTTGGCTTCTGGGTGAAAAGGTTTCATTATAGTCGAAAGTACCTTCAATTGGAGAAAATCCTTTGGCAACTAATCCCGGTACTTGTGTCTTTCAACACTTCCATCGATGCATACTTAGTTTTGCATGCCAATTTGCATTTGAAAAGTTTTATTCCTTTTGGAAGAGGTACAAGATCCCAAATTATCGTTTTCTATTAAAGAGCGATACTCTTCATTCGTTTTTGTATCCCAATGCGGATGGTCTGAAGCTTCTGCAAATGTCTACGGATCATGAGTTTGAAACTTGAGCCAAAAGAGAAGAGGCTCGTTGTAATTGTGAACATGTCCAATGTTGATAAGAATAATCACCAATTAGATCACTAATAGCTTCCCTTGTTGTGTGGACCCATCAAGGAAGTTGTGGAGTTGATGCAAGTTCAGGTTCAATATATTAATTTAGAGGATGAGGTTGAGTAGGTAAAGCATTTTTTTCATCCTCACTTTCATCATCGAAGAAGAATCGAGAATAGGAGCAGAGCTGGCTAGAAGAAGATGGCTCCTTGAGGCGAAGAAGGCACAAGCTAGAAGATGGCTTTCCTTGAGGCCGAAGAAGGCACAACCGTCGAATATGGCTCGTAGGCCAAGAGAGATTTTCATCAAATTTAACATCTCTTCTAAGAATAATTTCATTACAATGTGGTTGAAGAGAATTCTATAACCTTTGACATCTTAGATAACCAACAAAATATACACTTCTCACTTTTAAGTTGCAAAGCTTTCCTTTTCTCACCAGGAATGCGAGCACATCCTTCACTATCAAACACACAAAATGACTTACATCTAGTTTAATTTTAGTCCAAACTTCTTAGGTGTTATATTTTAAGAGCCTTTGTGGAGTGTGATTGACTATGTAATTTACGCAGTTGATTGCTTCTTATCAGAGCTTAATCCCTTAGATTGGATCATACAATTAGCCATTTCTTTTTAATGTTCTGTTCTTTCTCGGCTTAACACCACATTTTTGTTGTGGTGTATATGGAACGATGTATTGCAATTGGATGCCATGTGCAGTGCAGTAACTTAGCATTTTTTCACATATTCGCCTCCATATTTTGTTCTTAACCTTTGAATTTGATGTCCAGATTGCTTTTCTACAATGCCCTTGTAGAAAAATAATATGGTCATCAAATTCAAAGGAGAAGAAAGTGGACCACACAAATCCTTGTGAACAAGCTGCAAAGGACAGAAGTGCCAAGAGGCCGCGTTTGTCAAAACTTATCCCAATGATGTTTTTCCGGGAACACAATGCGGCACAAACACCATCTACGCATGGAAACAAAGAGGAAGACCGATCCGCAAGCTGTTGATTACATAGTTGTTGCAATGAAGCGATGGATTTAACAGATGACCAAGCAGCTCCTTGATAAAGTTTGCTCAAGTCATCGCTGTGAGCAACAAAGCCCGATGAAAAACCGATGACAAAGTTGTCAAACTTGTACAACCTAGTATCATCGGCAATTCCGGTTGCAAGAACATGCTTAAGATCTTTTAGATCCTGATTATAACTTGGTGTGAAAGCTTCGGCGGTTTACCTTCCACACGAATGGAGATGATTTGATATCATTAGAAGGTTACAAGAAAGATTTGGAACACATAATACATCATTGAAATGACCATTTCTACCTAAATTGTTCGAGATCCACCACACTAAGAGATCTATCATACCAACAAATATTTTCTTGGTGTTACATTCATTTAGAAGCTTGAGAAAATATGGCACATATCCTTTAGCCATATGGTAGATGCTCTGAATCAATAAAGCCACTCATCAAAGAAAGAAGAAGTAGTAGAAGTTGTATTGAAGGAAAAAGCAGAAGCGAGAAAGTGCATGTCCATGAGAAGAAGAAGAAGAATTATAATAAATATTGATGTTGTGCTTCTTCATCGTTGCTTCCAAAGAGGTACCATCTTCTTGAAACATTTGGACTCATCGCTGATAATACATGTTTATCGCAAAAGTTGCAATGTCTGTTTGTATTTTTACTTTTATATTTTGATCCTTTGTCACCATTAAATTTGAAGCTATCTAAGCGGGTTTGGGACCCTTAGGTTGTTTGTTATTGTAGAAAGGATGTTTCTTCTTAGGATACTTAGGTTTATCTTTCATTTTGGGCAACTAAGGCTTTGTTTGAGGTAGCTACAGTGTTGATCACTCAGGTACTCTGAAGCTTATCTTCCTCTCTAATCCAAAGAAGTACAAAGGACTCAAGAGTGGGTTATTTTTAGCAGCTTTCCCTGAGCCTCTTTCATGGCATAAAGGTAGATACAAACACATAATATGCACTACCTAGCTTAGAAAATGAATATATGCAACGCTCTTCCTTCATTACTATCTTACATTCTTCACATAAAATTACAAGTGTTTCAAACTTGGAATTAGATAGTCTCCAAGGCAAGAAAATCACTTGGACTCAAAGTCGGTATTTGAGTTTCTAGCTGTTGTGCTTGAATAATAGGTTTCAAACACATATTCAATCTTTTCTCAAGATTTTTCGAGGTCATCAATTCCTTGAGAGAATTTGGTACCTTCATGAGAATGGACATTCTGATTAGTCCACGATTAGCCGTCACATTCCTATTATCCCATTTGGCTTTCTTATCATCATCAATAGGGGTTGTTTCCTTTCCTAAAAGAATTTGTCACGAATTACGAGGCCTTTACTTCTTAATAAATCTTCATATAGGATCTCCATTAGAGTAGTTATTACTAAATAAGCAACCGGTACGTAGAAGCCATATTAAATATGTCTGAGATGTCACCGGATTTAAAAGCTGAAACTAATGATCTGGATGGAAAGATCTAGAAAATTTATCTTGGTTTAAAAAAACGAAAAGCGGACTTCTGATGTTAGAGTTATGTCATTTTTAAGAAAAACATAAAAGGTAACCAAATAACCAGGCCGATAGTGTAAGCTACTTTATGAAGTGACCCACTTTATAAAGAAAAGTGGGGATCAATTTTACAATAAAGTTACCTTGCCTCTTGAAAAGTTGCATGCAAAATAAATAACTTTTAAAAATATATATAAAGCTACTTATAGTGATTCACTTTTATACTTGAAGTGAAATGCCTTTACAATTTTAGCATGAACTTTTCAAAAAAGTAACAAAAAGAGAGACTTGAACTCAAGACCTCTTACTTAATAAGGCAAGTTTTACTAACCAAATGGTCTATCAAAACATATTGTAATGTTGAGGAGGATTGTTGTTGTTGTTGTTGTTGAAGGCTGACCTTGGAGGCATGCTCCCAAAATATCTTTTCACATAAGAAAAATTTGGCTTCGATGACAATAAGGGTTAGATCTAGGTTAGTTTACCCGGAGATGCACCTTTTCCTCACATTTTTACATTTTGCAGTTGCACAAGGTCATGAGGGCAAGGCATTGAAGTAGATCTAAAAGAGTAGCAACACGGAAATAAAAAAATACAAGCCGAAATATAGTAAAACTGCAAAATTAAAAATCATTAGGACTAGTATAACTCCGGATCTGACTTTAATGGTTGTATCTTGGGCAAACTGAAACCTTTTGAGTGAAGCGAAAAGTGTTCTAGTCGCTTGTGAAGTGCTCAGTTGTAATGGAACAGTCTTCTCAACCCATAAATGTATGGAATACGGAAAATGGAGATGAGGCAACTCGGCTTCCCGATCTCGATCTACAATGGGAAGCGGGTCTTCAAAGCGGGGCTCGATACCATGTTGACAACACGAGGTATTCCAGCAGGAGGGCCGAACACCTTCAGTGGCTCCACTCATGTCGGATCAAAGATCAACACAGATGTTTTTACGTGGTAAAACACATGTGGGGAAACATCCACGATGACCATGTAGCGACCACTTGGAAGCCCGAGTTTATTATCACAAAGAAAAAGATTACAAAGAAATTTTACAGGAGATTTTCTGTCGGTCATTGACCAAATGACCCATAAGCTCTTTAAATAGAGATCATGGATGTCCAGTGTTAAGCCGCGGATCAATGGTCGTTAAGATTGAGGAGAGTATGGTACGGATCACTACATCGAGAACATATCTTGATCGTCAGATTTCCTAACTAAATGCATACTAATGCATACTAAATAAATACACTTTTACCTAACAACATATTAGACCAAATAGATCTTAACTAACTCTAAGTGTCTAAATATCCTAACACTATTGCATTCCTATACTCTTTAATTTCCTTCGTTTTTGTGGCATGGTCCATAATTGAACCACATACCCACGTCATCAAAGAATAAAATATGTTCTTAAGATGCATACTTTGTAAGTTGTTGATTTTATCATACAACCTCTTTAATGTGTCTCACACTTCAAGTGCAATATTCACATTTTGAATACGTGGCATGAGTTTGGTTGTCAAGTGCAATATTCACATTTTGAATACGTGCCATGAGTTTGGTTGTTACCGATAGCATTAGTGTTTCAAATTTATTTTCATATATTCCTTATCCACTTTTAATTGGTGAAGTGTGGATTCAATTTCAAGCTCATGAGAAATAGGTCACTAGTGAATGATAGTCATGGGAGACAAGACATGGTGAATGACATGAGTATTAAATACTCCATTCAGTTAATCTTGAAAAAGGATATCATAATGTTGCATTGAGGAAGCCCCCCACATGTTTAAAAAGAGAAGGGAGCTTAAATAAATGGTTCATAAGGTACAATACTTGCTAAGCTTTCAAATGGGACAAGGAGGTAGCGGGCTTGATTATGGAGAAAAACTCCATGGTTAAATGAGCTTGAGTCTGAGTAACATTGGGATGGTTAACCTTTTCGAGAAGTCTTGCAAGTCCCAAAGGTGATGATTGATTCCATGTAATTCATTTTGTTAGTTTCAATCCCACCGCTTCATCCTTGTGAGCATACCCTAATGCAATAAGTGCCAAATCGACTATTCAAGCATATGAGAAATTGGTCATTTTAGTAATGCTCATGGGAAATGGGTCATAATGAATGACTTAAGTATTAACTAGTCCATCTAGTTAATCCCAAAAAAACATACCAATATAAGGAATCCTTGGATGAATGGTCCATAACATACAATACTTAAACTTAACTATGGCAAAAAAGAACATGTATAAGCGCACTTGAGCAAGAGAATATGACACTCATGAAAAATTAGTCATTAGTGAATGACACTCATGGGAGATGGGTCGTCATAAGTAATTGTAGTATTAAATACTCCATATAGTTAATAACTTAATCCCGATAAAAGGTATCAGAATGTTGACTGCAAAAGCCCCACATGTTGCAATTGTTATGTGGATCTTGGTCTCTTCCTCTTCAATCTAAACATTCAATATGCTCCATTTATGTCTGTAAGTCAAAATGATCTTCATCTTTTGTTTATATACACCAAAGTTAGTTAGTTCCTTAAGCTTATGAGATTTTCCCAATGAATTATTATGTAAACATGTCATTGTAGAAGATGGATGGACTAAAATTCTCCTCCTCGAGGATTTCTTAATTTGATATCATATATCATAGGCTTATAGATGTAAAGCCTTATTATAAAGGCAAAGTAGAATGTAAGTCCTTTCCAAAAACAAAATACTCAAAATGGCCAAGATATCTCCCAAAAGAATTTGGGCTCTAGTAATTTCTATCATAAGCATATTTTTTAGACATTAAGCCCCTTTCTTATTCCCAATGGTCATGTGAATGACCACAATAAATTGTTTTGAAAACCAAAAGAAAATAACCCAACTATGTGACTTGACTAATCGTTTCATAGAAACTTCGTTGATAGGTGACAGAAAAGTGTGATTTAAGTTTTTTACTTTTTACCAGTGCATTAAAATATTAAAGCGTAGAGTCACGACTCTCAACCCCATTTACTTCATATGTTATGAGACCACTAATGGAAAATGAGGGTAGACTCAATAAAGTTTGAACGAGGACTATTTTTGTTAATGGTATCGCACAAGATGTAGGTTAGAAAAATCCTGACCCAACCACCAAATGGCGACAACTAAGAGAGCACCTACCCACTGTCACCTTAGGCAGGTGTTCCTGTCACTTTAGAGGTGAGGTGGTCACCTCAAGGGGGGAATCCTAGAGACCCTAGGGGGAAATGGGATGGAAAGTGAGATGTATGAAATGAATTCCCCTATAGGTTAGGTTGATATATGGAAAAAGGAGCTTGGTGATCAGTCTTGATGGTTGTTTGAGGTTGCCAAAGCCTTGAGTGACCTGCAAAGAGATAGTACATTGCCAATACACAAGGAAAACCAAGTATACAATGCAACATATCAAGTGGACAAGCAAGTTAGGGTTGTTGTCCCTAATAGCAACAGTAAACATAGATATATATTAGTAAGAAGTTATTAAATGAGGCTGTTAGATAAGATGCCAAATGTCAAGAGGATAAATGTGAGAAATAAACTAGCAAAGAACTAACACCACTTTGGATATAAAACTTGTGACTTTAGTATGATAGTATCACTGTAAAATAGCAAATCACACAAAAGGCTAACAACCTTAATGGTTGTATCAAAACAAGCTAAATATCAACAAAATTAACCAATAAAAGTTACTCCTAATTGGCCTAAAACGTGTGCTAGGGTTAGTAGTTTATTAGGGAGAAATTATAGCTAGTTCCTAGGGTTCATAGGGTTAGAAGGTTAGTTTTTTTGCAGCCCTAGTGGATGTAGGTCAATTTTGTAACAACATCAAGTTTTAGCGAGAGAAAGGGGATGCCTCAATGAGGCAAGATAGCCTAAGGCACAAAGAATATTATCCAAATGAGAAAACTTCAAGACCTTGACTTTTCACGTTTATCAATGTAGTATTTTGTTTCGCGAATGCAACGACTAGTGCCTTTGATTAATGGGTTAATGGGGTCACAAGATAGAGAGCTAGAGGTACTACCTCCTTGGGGGTATAAATCCTTTTATTCCCAAAGCAAGTATCCTAGCTAGGGTTTAGCCTAAGGGGTGTAAGCCCTTATACTTCCTTAGCAAACCCTTGCAAACAATATTTCCATGATAGATTATGGTGGAGCGAGGTAGGGTTGTATGTCCTTATACTCCCTACTTATCTTATCAAATAACCTTGAACTTTGAACAAAGAAAACAACAACAAGTGTAGCCTTTACCAAATTCAAGTTGCAATAAGATAAGTTCTTAACATGCCAAGAGAAACCACCCTAAAGAGATAGAAATGACCCCCATAAGCTAGTGCATCAGCATCATGTAATCAATAACCAAAGATAACACTACACCATAGCACAAGAGAGCAAAAAAGATTGAAGGTAGAGAAAATTTCAGTCCTTAGCTTCTCACAATGAGAGAGTTATGTTATGAAATGAGATTCACATGATCTATATTTACACAGAAGTCTTAAAACATAGTTTGTCGACTTAGTGAGGGTAAAACATAAGATAAGGGGTCTACAACCCTTATCTTACCCCTTGAAACAAATAATAATATTTAATTTTCACTTTAACAAATTACAAACCCTAAAACTAAAATGATGTCACCCCTTTAAGGAACATTTTGACACTTTTCCAAGGTGTTGGAGAAGAAGAAAGTGGTTTTTGGGGCTCCTTGAGCCTCCTATTCATGTGTTAGAGTCAATCCATGTCTCCTCCGATCAAATCATGCCAAGTGTCAATGTGCAATAACTTCATCGCCACCAAACCCCCTCAAGCATGACATCAAGCCCCAAAAAGTGATGTTTTGTCTCTCTTAGGCAAGCCGTTTGGGTAATAGGGGTTGGGTAAGATCCTCCATGATGCCATGTAAGCCTCCAAAGGCATGTCTATGTTATCTGGTGTGCGGGCCTATAACATCCAACCTACGAGATTTTTACCCCATGGAAACCCAAGCTAGGCTTGTTCTCCCAAAACTGGCCACCAAGCAAAGTCCTGCAAAACAAAAGGGTATGCCCTCGAAAGATCCCAAGTCAAAGATATCATGACAAGTGTAAACCACATCTAATAAACAAGGCACCTAAGCATGTGCATCAAAACTACCTCATCAAATTAAACAAATGCTCAAAGACCCTATACAATTGAACAAATTTAAGTATGGGAGGGGTGTCATAAAAGTCCTATTGGATAGACCAAAACCCTCAAGTAGGGGATGCTCCCAAGGATGGCCTTTCAAGGTTATGTAATGGATGATGAGGTGGAAATGGATTTAGACTTCATAGGTTAATGAGTTTCATGACATACAAGGGCTCATATTATCTCATTTATGGGTTCCTTTGTAGAGGGTGTATGGCACCTTCGTTTGGGATGCACTTTTTCCAAGTCCATATTCTTGTCGTTATTTCTTCTTAGCTCTTCCTTTCTCTTTATATTTTTTTCATGTTTTAAAGAACAAGTTGAAGGTCATTGTCCTGGCTTGGTGTCCAGATAACAACAGTGTCATTCACAAATACCTCGTGGAAATGAGAATGTTGACTCGTGATGAGACCCACTTTCTCTCAGTTGTGTAACTGAGAACCACTACCCTGGCTTGGTGACCAGATGATGGTAATGTCATACCGCTAAATACCCATGATCATGATAGGTCGGCTCGTGATGGGACCTCCCATCCTCTAACTAACTCCTTAAGCATTCACTATCATTTATTTTTGTAGGTACCCCATTTCTTACAGAGAAGTGTTTCATTGCTTTCTCGGGGATTCCTGGGTGAGGCATCTGGAAGGTATATATTTAGGCTTTTATCTTTTTAGCCAACAACAATCCCTCGGAGCCTTCATCCCCTTCTTCCCATGAAATGAGGTACATGCCCTTCTTGGGTCACTAAAGTCAAAGGGCCTAGAAGAAGACAATATGATAGGAGTGTAATGAGCAGAAAGTGGTAAGTATGGTTGGGAATGGTATGATAACCCCTTAAGGGACTTCTAGTCACAAACCTTCCCCAAAGGTTGGCCACTTACTAGGAAATTTATAACATTCACCAAGGTGAAACAAGGTGAAAAGAATAATGTCCAACCAGGGGTTCTATAATCAAAAAAATCTTAAATACAACATGTTTAAATGCCTCGAATATTAGGGTGATTACCAACCACAATACCTAACTTGTATCGCATGGAGAAAGACCCATCTTCCTTCCAAAAGCTAGCTAGTGTGGTGGATGCGCTGACATTGGATCCAAAATGTGGTGATAGAGCGGAATTTCATATGTGCAAGTGGACACTGCTAGTCATGTGATCTCTCGGCACTCCATATCTGCAACCCGAGGGCCTCGAGACATCATCTCCTTAGTTATCCCACAAAATGGAGATAACATCTGGCTCCTACTTGGGGACATGTGCTCGTCATAGAGTGCATGAGAACCGCAACATCTCTCGGTAGACCTGTGCCTACACTGAAACAAAAAAAAAAACCATAAAATCTAAGGTGGTTCTATCACCCTTCGTCCATATACATTGAAATATAAATGGAAACTAAACTAGAAAAAAAAAAATTAGCATTTTTTTCAAAAAATTATAAACTAAGCATGAAATCAATATGCACGTAGAGCAAAATGAAATATGAAATGCATCTAAACTAACATAGGAAATCAATATGCAAATGCAAGAAATAAAAATGACTTACCTACTTACCTAGGGCCTCGAGGTCCTGAAGGTCAAGTGATAGGTGATGTCAGGGGAATCCATACAACTAGTGCAACCAGTTGATCATCTCGTCAAAGTATCTCCCCATGTGCTTAATTATGTAAAACAACAAAGATAAGTCAAGCACATAATGATCATGAGCATAAATAGATGTATAACCAGTCATAAAATGAAACTCATGGAGATGGGTGGGAAGGAGGAAATCCTACTACAAAAGATAACCATTAGCCTAATCATCTTACCTGACGGTGTGCCCACAAGCCTGATCAATCCATCTCTGGAGAAGGCTACTATATGTAGACGATGGCTCATCTTCGTCCTCATTAACATGATTGTTGCTTCTTGAAGACCAATAAGATATGAGATATCCCAAGAAGACCTCATGATTTCCCTAAGAAGAAGGAATGAGGTAAGGGACAGGCTCAAGTCTAGAGAAAGAAAAACGTGGCCTCTTCATCTATGAACCCATGTAGAAATCCTCAATATGAAAATACTTCCTCTTTGTAGAGTGAGCCTCTGATTACTCTGAGATGGCCACATCCTGGTATTCTTCGAAAATTGAGGATGAAGGTGGTTGAGAGTATTTGTACAACAAGTCTACATCCCCAAAAAGATATAGATCACAAGTCCCAAGGGATGATTGAAAATCATCCTGAAAATGTCACGACCGATCATCCTCGAATAAATCTGTAATTGTGTCATCATCAGGTTGCCAAACATATGAATCATACCCGCATGAAAAGTAGTCCTATGAAGATAACAACTCCAACCCCTCTTCTCGAGGGCTACCCTCAATGTCATAAATGGGGTCTCTATAAAAAATGAGACGACCAAAATCTCACCTGCGTCTGCCAGTCTGTATGAAAGTGTCTATATACTCATCAACCATATCCAAAGGTTCTTTCATAAGATCATTAGCATGACTAGAAATGACCATCTCTATCTTCGTGTGCAGGAAGAGCAGAGGTTGGGGCGGTTTCAACAGGATCTTCAAATTCTTCTTCACTGATGCTAGTTACTTCTTCAACTTCATGAATACAAGGAGAGCACGACTGGACAACCTCAACTTCATCAAGCGGAAGCAAAGATAATGATGCCTCGACATGTTGCGCTTCATTGAGATTATTTTTTCTCTTCATGGAAATGCTTATGCATTGCCTCTTCATCACACGAGGTTTGATCCTTAATGCAGAGTGCTTTGTTT
>SNQJ01S0066928.1:7600-19190 GCA_010110895.2 Picea sitchensis | reverse complement strand
CAGATTTGATCAGCATCGCAGAGAGCTTCAATTTGAAGTAGGAGACCAGGTTCTGGCACATCTCAAGAAAGAAAGGTTTCCAAGGGGAACATATAACAAGTTGAAGATGAAGAAGATAGGGCCATGTAAGATCTTAAGGAAGTTTGATGCAAATGCCTATGAGATTGAGCTGCCAGATGATGTGGGCATATCGCCCATATTCAACATATCAGACGTGTATCCTTACAGAGAATATGACACAGAGAGATCAGAGGATCAAGAGAAGATTCAATGGGAAAAGCAAATGCCTGTAGCAGAAAATCCATCGATGGAGAAGATCGTTGATCAGAGGATTGGCAAGAAGACTAGGAGCAAGACCTATTTTGAATATTTGGTCAAGTGGAAGGGACACTCGATAGAAGATGCCAGTTGGGTAAATGAATATGATATCCAGAAGTATGGACAATCAGTGCAGGAGCTCATGGAAAGGAATCCATGAATTTTCGTCCAGGGGAGTATGATGCAGAAGCATCATCAGCAAGCACACGTGGAGAGACAACTCAGCACCTTAGCGCGCCTTTGAATCATTCAAAATCTTAAACGCTAGCGTTTCCTGCAAATATTTTTTGAACTGATTGAAAAACTGAAGAAGATCAAACGCTTGGGAGCTGAATGATCACGAGTGATCTAGGAGTTTTACTCCTAGACTTTAATGTAACGGAAATTAAGTAACAATTAGTTTTTTTTCTCGAGTAGACGAGTAGTCGAAGGGAACCCTAGGAGCCCTCTAGAATAAATAGAGGTTTTGTATGCCCGAATGAGGCTGCTGCAAATTAGTAGGAGATTGTTTTGATTTAGTTGTTGTTGAGTTTTAGTTCTTGTTTTATCATAGTTGTAGCCATTTATATTTGAATGAATATAACAGAGGAAAATTGATCCAATGCATGGTGTTGCTATTGTTTACAATTCCTTGTTATTTTGTTTTCATGAATGAATGAGTTATGTTGTTGAGTATATGAAACTGTGAATTGTTTGGATAAGTTTCGATTGTTTTCTCTTCGTTGAGTTCATGCAAGGTGTGCATACAGTCCGCAAGGAGTGCGTTGACAAAGTTTGTTTCGACTCAGAAGCCCAGAAGAGATAGCGTGAAACTTCCATTTGCAAGGAGTGCAAAGAGACTGCTGAAAAGTGTGCACAATCGCCACAAGAACTTAAGTCTTGTGTGAGAATCTACTGCAAGGAGTGACAGAGTCTGTTTCGAATCATAAGATCAGAAGAGATAACGTAAAATTTCCATTTGCAAGGAGTGAAAAGGGACTGTTACAAGGCGTGCACAGTCGCCCGCAAGAAGCTAAATCTTGCGTAAGAATCTGCTGCAAGGAGTGCATAGATCTGAAATTCGACAAAGTGTCGAAGTAACCCTCTAAGGAGTCAATGGGTTCGAGAGAGAAAGCTCAAGAGAGATAGCGGGAGAAATCTTCAAGGGGAACGAAGTTCTAAAGGTTTCATGAGTCATCGACTAAGATCCGTTCAAAAGGGAGCGGGATCATTCCGGATCGTCGGATCTGGCAAAGTGCTCGAGCTTTAAGTCTCTGTGTGCACACAGGAGCGAGGATTCACCAAAGTCTCGAAGAGGCTAGGGACCGTCCATCATCCAGAGGAACAGGTGGCGCAAGATATACAATTTCAAAAGTTTGTAGACAAGGAGAGAGCGAAATCCTCGAAGAGTCGAAGTAGATCTTGGTTGTTGGTCACCATGGAGTTATGTGTCAACAGATCTGAGACTTCGGGGAAAAGTCACTTCGAGGATTTCAGTTGAGGAGTTGAAACTCCCGAACCCCGAAGAGCCGAAGTAAATCGTAGTTGTCTGATTCAAAAGGACACGCGTCAATAAAGCGTCGTCTTCTGGTGAAAACACTTCGGGAGAAAGCGAAGACTGAGAATTGAAACTCCTGAAGCCCGAAGAGTCGAAGTGAACCACAGTCCTCGATCTGTGAGGGACACGTGTCGACAGATCGTCATCTATGGGTGAAAGCACTCTGGGAGAAAGCGAAGATTGAGAATTGAAACTCCCGAAGTCCGAAGACTCAAAGTGAACCGCAGTCGTCGATCTATGAGGGACACATGTCGACAGATCGTCAACTTCGGGTGGAAGTACTGTGGAGGAAGCAAGAGTTGAGAGTTGAAACTCTTGAAGCCCGAAAGGTGAAATTAATCGTAACCGTCAGTTTGGAAGGAGGGCATGCGTCGCTAGATCATGGAGATCTGGGAGTGTGTGCAAAAGGAGGAAAATGGTCATTGACTGATAATTGACCAAGGAAAAAAGAGGACAAACCTCAGTCGTTGATCAAGAAGCAACGCCCAGGATCCCAAGATCGATGGTCGTGTTTAATTGCGGGGACAAAAAGTGATCGGGTTTTAAAAATCTGAGAGCGGGTCGCAATCGAAACCATGGTATTGCCAAAGGGATACATGGCAGTTGATAATAAATTGCAGGGAGAAAAGCGGTGTGGTCTCAAACCACTCTAGGTCGCCCCGCAATCACGTGCTTACGTGAGGACATAGCCCAAGGTCACATGCGGGAAAGGGCTAACAGAAGAAGGAGATAGCGCCTGAACCTTGATAGTTCAACAGCGCGAAGGGAGAGATTGTGGGTATCATAGAACCTGCACCAAAAGACTAAAAGGGCATGTGTTTAATCACAAGTGAGACCATTAAGGTTTCAGAGAGTCGCTTCGGCTCCGAGAATCGAAGATCCTTAACCGGGAGGTCGCGCAGCCCCGAGGGAGAATAGGGGGGTATGCATCACGTGGTATCAGAGCCTTAATTTGTTTTCAAGTAGTGAAAAAGAGCTTGAAGTTGTACTCTGTGTGTGAAAAACAGTCATCACAATGCCACCGAGAAGACGTGTGGAGCCACCTATAGCCAATTGCGTTGTAGAAAGAGAAATGAGAGAGTTTCGTGCAAGATTAGAGGCGATGGAGGCAGTGCAGAGGAGGGCACCTAATGTTGGGGACATTAGTGATGCAGAAAGTGAAGAAATAGAAGTCGAAGAAGTTGCAGGGGAAAATGTTGTCGAGAAATGCTTGTTGAGAGCAGTTGTTAAATTGGGAGCTAGAGCCAAGATAGACATCCCAATGTATGAAGGCAATTTGAATGTTCAAGAACTGCTGGATTAGATAAGATCCATGGACAAATATTTTGACTATGAAGATGTCAATGAGGAGAATAAGGTGAGACATGTTGTCACCAGGTTGAAAGGACATGCAGCACTGTGATGGGATGAACTGTAGGCTGAGAAGAGGAGCAAAGGCAAACAAAAGATAAAGAATTGGTACAAAATGGTAGCCAAGCTAAAGGATAAATTTATGCCCAAAGATTATCAAATAAATTTGTTCAGGAAGTTGCAGAACCTGAGGCAAAAGGGTATGACAGTGAAAGAGTACACAGAGGAGTTCTACAAGCTGAATACCAGGGCTGGACAAAGAGAAAAAGATGAAGAAAAGGTTGTCAAATATATAAATGGCTTGAGATATGAAATCCAGGATGAGATCAGTATTATGTAAGTAAGGATAGTAGAAGATGCTTATCAGATTGCACTGAAAGCAGAGGAGAAGTTGGCCAGAAAACAGAGTCAGAGAGGTAGAGGTAGAAGCCCGAAGAAAGGCAAGGGTGTTGCCCATGACAAGGCACAGAAAAACAAAGATGAGACAGAGAAACCACACAGTCACTCAAAAAGAGGAGGAAGTTCCCGAGGAAGACAAGGTGGTGGAAGAAGTTCTTCTAGAGGAAGAGGAAGAAGCAGAGGAGGGGAAGTAAGGTGTTATGCATGTGGAAAGACAAGACACGTGTCTTGGGAATGTCCCGAGAAAAAGAAAGGAGGAGGAGGTGAGGCTCACATTTCAAAAGCACAGAAAAGAGATGTTGATGAAGAATGTGCAGAGGATGGAAAATCCCTGATGTTGAGGAAGGTTCTCTTAAAACCAGAACCAGAAATTGAAAAACCAGTGCAGAGGAACAGTCTATTCAGGACAGCTTGCAAGACTAAAGACAGAGTATGCAAGGTGATAATTGACAGTGGAAGCATTGATAATTTAGTATCCACAGTGATGGTGGAGAAATTAAAGCTGGAGACAACTGCACATCCAAAGCCATATAAAGTCTCATGGTTGCAGAAAGGACACCAGGTAATGGCCACTAAACAATGCCTCGTTGAATTTAAAATAGGAGGATATAGAGATGAAATTTTGTGTGATGTGATTCCCATGGATGTATGTCATGTTTTGTTGGGAAGACCATGGCAGTTTGACAGAAATGTCATTCATGATGGGAGAAAAAATACTTACACCTTGGAGAAGAATGGTAGAACACACATGTTGTTTCCAATTAAGGAGAAGAAAGTAAAAGAAGAAGTCAGCACAAGCATACTTCTCATGAGTGGGAAGGAACTCTTGAGTGAGGTCAAGAAGGAACAGGAGATGCAATTTGTTGTGGTGAGGAAACCCAGAGTTTTCCTTACAAGTACTTCGATGGATGATTTTCCTGAAGAAGTTCAAGAGTTGTTGGAGAATTTTGTTGACATAGTAGTGGATGAGTTGCCTAACTCATTGCCACCCATAAGAAGTATCAGTCATCATGTTGATTTGATACTAGGAGCAAGTCTATCAAACAAAGCATCATACAGATTGAGACCTCAAGAGAATGAGGAGGTAAAGAACCAAGTCTAGGATTTGTTAGACAAGGGTTTGGTCAGAGAAAGCTTGAGTCCATGCACAGTACCAACTGTGTTGAGTCCAAAGAAGGATGGAGGATGGAGGATGTGTACAGACTCGAGAGCCATAAACAAGATCACCATCAGGTATAGATTTCCTTTGCTAAGAATGGATGACTTAATGGATTGTTTAAGTGGAGCAAATTTCTTTTCTAAAATAGATTTGAAAAATGGATATCACCATATAAGAATGAGAGAAGGTGATGAGTGGAAAACAGCCTTCAAGACAAATGAAGGGTTGTATGAGTGGCTTGTTATGCCATTTGGTTTAACAAATGCCCCAAGTACTTTTATGAGATTGATGAATGAAATACTGAAGGATTTCATTGGTAAGTTTGTAGTTGTATATCTGGATGATATATTGGTCTTTAGCAAGACTAAAGAGGAGCATCTGAGACATCTGACATTAGTGATAGGGAGACTACAGTAGGAGAAGTTATTGATAAATCTGAAGAAGTCCTATTTTATGAAGACAAAACTCATTTACTTGGGTTTTGTGATCTCTTCAAATGAATTGAAGATGGATCCAGAGAAGGTGAAAGCAATCAAAGAATGACCATCACCAAGGAGTATGTTTGAAGTGAAAAGCTTCCATGGATTAGCAAGTTTCTATAGGAAATTCATCAGAAATTTCAATGGGATTTGTGCACCAATGATGGACATAGTGAAGAAGAGGCACCAATCTTTTAAATGGACAGAGGAGGCTGAGAGGAGCTTCAATATATTGAAGGAGAAGATAACAGAATGATCAATTTTGGTCTTACCAAATTTTGGGAAAACATTTCAAGTGAGATGTGATGCAAGTGGGGTTGCAATTGGAGCAGTCTTGAGCCAGGATAATAGGTCAGTTGCATATTTCAGTGAGAAACTGAATGAGACTAAGAGAAAGTACTCCACATATGATAAAGAATTTTATGCCATAATTCAAGCCTTGAAGAAATGGAGGCACTATCTTGTTCCAAAGGAATTTGTCTTGTACAGTGACAACCAAGCTTTACAATTCATAACCAGACAGGAGAAGTTAAACTAAAGACATGCTAAGTGGATAGAATTTATGCAAAATTTCACTTTTGTCATTAAACATATTTTTGGTAATGCTATCAAAGTTGTTGATGCATTGAGCAGGAGATGTCTGATTCTACAGGAATTTCAGGTCAAGACCTTGGGGTTTGAACACCTTAAGGATATGTATTGTGATGGTCCAGATTTCAAGGAAGCATACGAAGCATGTGCAAATCTTGTGTTGAGAGACAGGAGCCAGTGGACAGAGTATATGATTCAAAAGGGATTGTTGTTCAAGGGCAATCAGTTGTGGATACCAAAATGCTCAATGAGAGATAATTGTTTGAAGGAAAAACATAGTGGAAGATTGGTTGGACATTTTGGCCATGATAAAACATTTGCATAGTTGAGCAGTGCATATTACTAGCCAAGTATGAGAACATAAGTGATAAAGTTTGTAAACAGATGTAGAATCTGTCAACATGCAAAAGGCAAAAGACAAAACATTGGATTGTATCAACCATTGCCAATACCAGAGAGGCCTTGGGATGCAATAAGCATGGATTTTGTGTTGGGACTACCAAGAACACAAAGAGGATGTGATTCCATATTTGTGGTGGTGGATAGATTTTCAAAGATGGCACACTTTATTCCATGCCAAAAGACTAGTGATGCAACACATGTTGCAAATTTATTTTTCAAGGAAGTTGTTCGACTTCATGGATTACCCAAAAGTATTGTCTCAAACAGAGATACCAAATTTGTTGGTCATTTCTGGAGAACATTGTGGAAAAAGTTGGGAACAGTTTTGTCCTTCAGCTCAGCTTATCACCCTCAAACAGATGGACAGACTGAGGTGGTGAACAGAAGTTTGGGAAACTTATTGAGGAGTCTAGTTACTGAGCATCATAGTCAGTGCGATCGGATTCTGCCACAAGCAGAATTTGCATACAATGATTCACCAAACAGGAGCATTGGGAAGAGCCCATTCCAAATATTGTATGGAATGCAGCCAAGAGGAGTAGCTAAGTTGAGAGACTTGGAACATAGTGAGATTAGAAGTGTTGGAGCAGAGGATTTTGTTGCAGAAATGCAGAAGCTCCATAGCCAGATCAGAGAGTAGTTGCAGAACTCTAACCAAGAGTACAAGCGCAGAGTTGATCAACATCGCAGAGAGCTTCAATTTGAAGTAGGAGATCAGGTTCTGGCACATCTCAAGAAAGAAAGGTTTCCAAGGGGAACATATAACAAGTTGAAGATGAAGAAGATAGGGCCATGTAATATCTTAAGGAAGTTTGATACAAATGCCTATGAGATTGAGTTGCCAGATGATGTGAGCATATCGCTCATATTCAACATATCAGACGTGTATTCTTACAGGGAAGATGACACAGAGAGATCAAAAGATCAAGAGAAGATTCATGGGAAAAGAAAATGCCTGTAGCAGAAAAGCCACAGATGGAGAAGATTGTTGATCAGAGGATTGGCAAGAAGACCAGGAGGAAGACCTATTTTGAATATTTGGTCAAGTGGAAGGGACACCCGATAGAAGATGTCAGTTGGGTAAATGAAGTTGATATCCAGAAGCATGGACAGTCGGTGCAGGAGCTCATGGACAGGAGTCCATGAATTTTCGTCCAGGGGAGTATGATGCAGGAGCATCGTCAACAAGCACACGTGGAGAGACAACTCAACGCCTTAGCGCACCTTTGAATCATTCGGAATCTTAAACGTTGGTGTTTCCTGCAAATCTTTTTTGAACTGATTGAAAAACTGAAGAAGATCAAACGCTTGGGAGATGAATGATCACGAGTGATCTGGGAGTTTCACTCCTAGACTTTAATGTAACGAAAATTAAGTAGCAGTTAGTTTTTTTTTCTCAAGTAGACGAGTAGTCAAAGGGAACCCTAGGAGCCCTCTAGGATAAATAGAGGTTTTGTATGCCCGAATGAGGCTGCTGCAAATTAGTAGGAGATTGTTGTGATTTAGTTGTTGCTTGAGTTTTAGTTCTTGTTTTATCATAGTTGTAGCCATTTACATTTGAATGAATATAACAGAGGAAAATTGATCCAATGCATAGTGTTGCTACTGTTTACAATTCCCTGTTATTTTGTTTTCATGAATGAATGAGTTATGTTGTTGAGTATATGAAACTGTGAAGTGTTTGGATAAGTTTCGATTGTTTTCTCTTCGTTGAGTTCATGCAAGGTGTGCATACAGTCTGCAAGGAGTGCATTGACAGAGTCTGTTTCGACTCAAAAGCCCAGAAGAGATAGCATGAAACTTCCATTTGCAAGGAGTGCAAAGAGACTGTTGCAAGGTGTGCACAGTCGCCGCAAGAACTTAAGTCTTGCGTGAGAATCTGCTACAAGGAGTGACAGAGTCTGTTTCGACTCATAAGCTCAGAAGAGATAGCGTAAAATTTCCATTTGCAAGGAGTGCAAAGGGACTGCTGTAAGGCGTGCACAGTCGCCTGCAAGAAGCTAAATCTTCAATAAGAATCTGTTGTAAGGAGTGCAAAGATCCGAAATTCGACTAAGTGTTGAAGTAACCCTCTAAGGAGTCAAAGGGTTCAAGAGAGAAAGCTCAAGAGAGATAGCGCGAGAAATCTTCAAGGGGAATGAAGTTCTGAAGGTTTCACAAGTCATCGAATAAGATCCGTTCAAAAGAGAGTGGGATCATTCTGGATCGTTGGATCTGGCAAAGTGCTCGAGCTTTAAGTCTCTGTGTGCACACGGGAGCGAGGATTCGCCAAAGTCTCGAAGAGGCTAGGGACCGTCCATCATCCAGAGGGACAGGTGGCGCAAGATCTACAACTTCGAAAGTTTGTAGACAAGGAGAGAGCGAAATCCTCGAAGAGCCGAAGTAGATCCTGGTCATTGGTCACCAGGGAGTTACGTGTCAACAGATCTGAGACTTCGGGGAAAAGTCACTCCGAGGATTTCAGTTGAGAAGTTGAAACTCCCAAACCCTGTAGAGTCGAAGTAAATCGTAGCCGTCTGATTCAGAAGGACACACGTCAACAAATCGTCGTCTTCAGATGAAAGCACTCCGGGAGAAAGCGAAGACTAAGAATTGAAACTCTTGAAGCCCGAAGAGTCGAAGTGAACCACAACGGTCGATCTGTGAGGGACACATGTCGACAGATCGTCGTCTTCAGGTGAAAGCACTTTGGGAGAAAGCGAAGATTGAGAATTGAAACTCCCAAAGTCCGAAGAGTCGCAGTGAACCACAGTCGTCGATCTGTGAGGAACACACGTCGACAGATCGTCAACTTCGAGTGGAAGTACTGCAAAGGAAGCAAGAGTTGAGAGTTGAAACTCCTGAAGCCTGAAAGGCGAAATCAATCGTAGCTGTCGGTTTGGAAGGAGGGCACGTGTCGCTAGATCGTGGAGATCTGGGAGTGCGTGTGAAAGGAGGAAAAGGGTCGATGATTGATAGTTGACCAAGGCAGAAAGAGGACAGACCTCAGTCGTCGATCAAGAAGCAATGCCCGAGATCCCAAGATCGACGGTCGTGCTTAATTGCGGGGACAGAATGTGATCGGGTTTTAAAAATATGAGAGCGGGCCGCTATCGAAACCACGGTATTGTCAGAGGGATATGTGACAGCTAATAGTAAATTGCGGGGAGAAAAGCGGTGTGGTCTCAAACCACTCTAGGTCGCCCCACAATCGCGTGCTTACGTGAGGACATAGCCCGAGGTCACATATGGAAAAGGGCTAACGGAAGAAGGAGCTAGCGCCTAGACCTTGATAGTTCAGCAGCGCGAAGGGAGAGGTTGTGGGTATAATAAAACCTGCACCAAAAGACTAAAAGGGTTTGTGTTTAATCACAAGTGAGACCATTAAGGTTTCAGAGAGTCGCTTCGGCTCCGAGAATCGAAGATCCTTGATCGGGAGGTCGCACAGCCCTGAGGGAGAATAGGGGGTCTGCATCAGAAAGTGAGATGTATGAAATGAAAGCCCATATAGGTCAGGTTGCCAGATGGAAAAGGGAGCTTGATGAGAGTCTTGAGGGTTGTTTGAGGTTGTCGAAGCCTTGAGTGACCTGCAAAGAGATAGTGCATGCCCGATACACAAAGAAAACCAAGTATACAATGCAATATATCAAGTGGACAAGCAAGTTAGGCTTGTTGTCCATAATAGCAGCAGTAAACAGAGACATATATCAGGAAGAAACTATTAAATGAGGCTGTTAGATAAGGTGCCAAATGTCAAGAGGATAAATGTGAGAAATAATCTAGTAAAGAACTAACACCACTTCAACAATAAAACTTGTGACTTTAGCATGATAGTATGAATAGCAAATATGCAGCAAAGGATAACAACCTTAATGGTTGTAGCAAAACAAGCTAAATATCAACAAAGTTAACGAATAAAAGTTACTCCTAATTGGCCTAAAAAGTGCGCTAGGGTTAGTAGTTTATTAGGGAGAAATTATAAATAGTTCCTAGGGTTAGTTTAGAGGGTTCCTAGGGTTAGAAGGTTAGTTTTTTGCAGCCCTAGTGGTTGTAGGTTAGTTTTGTAACAACAACAAGTTTTAGTGAGAGAAAGGGGACGCCTCAATGAGGCAAGATAGCCTAAGGCACAAAGAATAGTATCCAAATGAGAGAACTTCAAGACCTTGACTTTTCACGTTTATCAATGCAATATTTTGTTTCTCCAATGCAACGACTAGTGCCTTTGATTAATGGGTTAACGGGGTCACAAGATAGAGAGCTAGAGGTACTACCTCCTTGGGGGTATAAATCCTTTTATTCCCCAAAGCAAGTATCCTAGCTAGGGTTTAGCTTAAGGGGTGTACGCCCTTATACTTCCTTAGCAAACCCTTGCAAACAATATTTCTATGATAGATTACGGTGGAGCTAGGTAGGGTTGTATGTCCTTATACTCCCTACTTAGCTTATCAAATAACCTTGAACTTTGAACAAAGAAAACAACAACAAGTGTAGCCTTTACCAAATTCAAGTCGCAATAAGATAAGTTCTTAACATGCCAAGAGAAACCACCATAAAGAGATAGAAATGACCTCCATAAGCTAGTGCATCATCATCATGTAGTCAATAACCAAAGAGAACACCATACCATAGCACAAGAGAGCAAAAAAGATTGAAGGTAGCGAAAATTTCAGTCCTGAGCTTCTCACAATGGGAGAGTTATGTTATGAAATGAGATTCACATGATCTCTATTTATATAAAAGTCTTAAAACATAGTTTGTCCACTTAGCAAAGGTAAAACATAAGATAAGGGGTCAACAACACTTATCTTACCCATTGAACAAAATAATAATATTTAATTTTCACTTTAACACATTAGAAACCCTAAAAGTAAAATTACGTCACCCCTTTAGGGTATGTTTTGACACTTTTCCAAGTCATTGGAGAAGAAGAAAGAGGTCATTGGGGCTCCTTGAGCCTCCTCTTCATGTGTTAAAGTCAATCCATGTCTCCTCCGATCAAATCATGCCAAGTGTCAATGTGCAATAACTCCTCCACCACCAAACCCCCTCGAGCATGACGTCAAGCCCCAAAAAGTGATGTTTTGCCTCTCCTAGGAAAGTCATTTGGGTAATAGGGGATGGATAAGATCCTCTATGATGTCATGTAAGCCTCCAAAGGCATGTTTCTGCGATCCAGTGTGCGGGCCTACAACATCCAACCTGTAGGGTTTTTTCCCCATGGAAGCCCAAGCTAGGCTTGTTCTCCCAAAACTGGCCACCAAGCAAGGTCCTGCAAAACAAAAGGGTACGCCCTCCAAAGATCTCAAGTCAAAGATATCATAACAACTGTAAACCACATCTAATAAACAAGGCACCTAAGCATGTGCATCAAAACTA
>SNQJ01S0066927.1:82610-104904 GCA_010110895.2 Picea sitchensis | reverse complement strand
TGGTTGAATTTCCTTCATGGATTGACATGTTTAAGCTCTAGGATCTACCCTTAGGTAAAAGGGGCTAGCTTTGATACCAATTGTTGACCAACTGAGAGGGGGGGTGAATCAGTTGTAACCTTGCTTAAATAATTATGCTTATTTTAAACTCTTTATAGAACACTTAATGACAATCACAATAGTGCAGGGAAGTAAAAAATAGTACATTCAACATCATTCACACATATGAGATACATAGAGACAAATATTTCCTGAGGAAACCCATAAAGGGTAAAAATCTCTTCTTTATATGATAAGTAATCTTTACATTCTTTACATTATCATACATATGATCTCCAACTCATTGTGAGGATACAACCTCTGTTTTGCAAGCTGCAACTTGCTAAGAGCACCAACTCTCTGTTTTCTATGGCACCCACTAGAAGGAAGCACCGACTCCCTGGTTTCTCTAGCACCCACTAGAAGAAAGTACCAACTCCCTGGTTTCTCTAGCACCGACTAGAAGGAAGCAACAACTCCCTAAGTTTTCCAGCACCAACTGGATGTAAGCACCAACTTCCAGTCACACAGGCACCAACCTGTATAACAGAAAAAAAGAATTCTCCCTTGCACCACCCTGCCACCCTGGTTTCTCTGGCTGCAACCAGATGGAAGATACAACTCCTTGTGTTCAAGCACCCACTTGAACCTCTGAGGAAAACAGTCCTCCCTAGCACCTCCCTACCACCCTGAAATACCAATATTTTCTATTAAGACTTATTACATCGATATAAAGTTCTTCAATGGCTTACCGGTCCGATCACTGTTCTGCTACACTGCGCTGCTCTGTCTGCATCAGTGTCTTATGAACACTCCTTGCGCTTTCTGTTCTTTTGTCGTTTCTTCTCTCTGTGCCATGTCCATTCAATGCACCATTCCTCTTCTCCATGTTTTTGCTGTTGCACACTCCTCCTTCTACCCTCCTTGATCACCTGAATAACAACAACCCCCATCTCTTCTTTGTTATGCATAGTTATAGTCTCTGTGCACCTCGTGCATGCTATCTCGCCATGCTTCTGCATGCTCTCTCCATGTCGAGTGCTCTGCCTGATCATCATGGAAACTCTTCAACTTCTCTTGCAGTTAAACCTATGCATCCATCATCACTAGGTGTTATGTTGAGATTCCTTAGCTTGTATCGTAGTTGAGACTCTTCATCTTCTCTATCAAAGTCGAGTTGATCCTCTCTGTTTCCATTACAAGCTTCAACACTCTTCCATCTGTCAATCGCTTCTAAGAATAGTATTCCTTCCACTGGAAGATGCCTCGAGCCTCTTCATCTTCTGTGGCGATCACACTGAGGCCTGTTTCATCCCTCTGGCAGAAGCCATCAATCATTTCTAGAAGTTACACTCTGAAGTGAAACAATAGCCCTCTGATCATACTTAAATTCACCTGCACCGTTGGATTATATCCATAGGATCTTGTGTTTATTTCACATTTTTGCATTTCAGAATTTCAACATTCTTGTGGTGAAGAGTCGATTCTCCATTCCCAAAATCTGAAATGGAGATTGTCTCTTCGAGCTCTTCTCTATAGCTCTTCGACGATGTGAGCTCCAGTGGTGACCAAGGCTTACACCAAAAAGATGTTTTCACATTTCACATTTCGGCATTTCGCATTTCGGAATTTTGGGACTCCTTTGATGAAGAGTCTCAACTCTTGACTCTTCCAACTTCCGGTATCTGAACCTCCGAAATGGAGTCGGATCAATGGTCCACACTCTTGATGATTTGACGGTCCAGATCTCTTCATGATTTCACATATCACGATTTCATCATTCTTGGTGTGAGAGTTCTTGACAACTCCAAGTACCGGTATCCGAAACTCCGAAATAGAGTCGGATCAATGGCATTTTGGCGTTTCACATTTCGTCATTTTTGGACTCCTGTGGTGAAGAGTCTCGGTGCTTAACTCCTCCAACTCCTGATATCTGAAGTTCCAAAATGGAGTCGGACCAAAGATACGATATTTTGTTGTTTCACATTTCGGCGATTCGGCATTTTGACACTTCTGTGGTGAACTGTTTCAACACTTCAACTCCTGGTATTCGGGACCCCAAAATGTAGTTATTTTCTGGTATGCGACCTTCTTTGTTGGTGTGCCTATTTTGGGATTTCGGTGTTTTGTGCTTCAACGATTTGGCATTTCAACACTCCTGTGATGAAGTGTTTCGACACTTCAACTCCTAGTATCCGGGACCCCGAAATGGAGTTATTTCCCGGCCTGTGACATTCTTTGTTGGTGTGCCTATTTCGGGATTTTAGTGTTTCGCATTTAGGTGATTCGACATTTTGACACTCCTATTATGAAGTGTTTCAACACTTCAACTCCTAATTTTCAGGACCCCGAAATGGAGTTATTTCCCAGTCTGCGACATTCTTTATTGGTGTGCCTATTTCGGGATTTCGACGTTTCTCATTTCGATGATTCGTCATTTCGACACTCTTGTGATGAAGTGTTTCGACACTTCAACTCCTGGTATCCGGGACCCCGAAATAGAGTTATTTCCCGGTCTGTGACATTCTTTGTTGGTGTGCCTATTTCGGGATTTCGGCGTTTCGCATTTTGTGATTCTGGGACTCATGTAGTAAGAGTTCTTGACATCCCCAAGTCCTAGTATCCGAAAATATCTCTTTCTTTTTGGATTTAGGCGTTTCAAATTTCACGATTACAGGACTTGTCGTGAGTGTCCTTGACACCTCCACCTTCCGGTATCTGAAACTCCGAAATGGAGTCGGATCAATTTATCCTTGATCTTCCTTGCCTACCTGTAAACCATCAAATGATCAAGCACACTCTTGCACTCTGCATGCACCTCTGCACTTATCCTCCTGATCTTACGTTGTCCCTGTTTTACCATCGCTGCAGACTCTAAACTTGCCATCAATGACAAGCACACTTGCCTGAAAACATGCCAACAATCTTTACCTGTGATGCTTCTCTATATTCCTGCAAACTTTGAATTATATTTTTCCATTGTGTTCAGTTTCTGTTTGTAATCAATAGAGCAATCAATTTTTCATTTAGTACTAACAATCTAGGAAGCCCTTTTTTGTGTATCACCTTAAACTTTATGAAGAAGCTCTACACACCTATGTCCATCACTTGATATTTTTCTTCCAGCTGCAAAATTAGGCCTTTTTTGGCCATCACCTTCTTGATCTCTAGGATGGTTTCAGTTCTGTCCTCAATCTCCAGCTTTTCTAACTCCTATTTGTTTTTGGAGTTGATAAATATGATGAGCTCTGTGGCCTCTATTGTTTTTTCTCCCAATTCTTCCTTGATGATTTTGATTTCTCTCATGGCTCTCTACTCTAATTCATGCTGCTAAAAAATTATCTGTATGGAGGGAAAAATATTTGTCAATGATTTGTTGATATATATCCATATGTTTTCCTTAGCTTGGGCTAAGGTATTTTCCATGGCAGTCTCTTTCCCTAATTGTTGTAGTTGTTGACTCAGTCTTTGAGACTTATGAATTTATGCTTGATGACTAGCCTGGAAAATTGATTTCAGTTCTTGTAATGTCTTTACCTCTTCCCACAATTTTATGATTTCTTCCCCTTGTATGGACATATCCTCCATAGATTTTACAAGTTTATCAGAGGCATATGAGATTTGTAATGGGATTTTTGTTAATTGTTAAGAACCAAATATCAATATAGCATAGAAAAACCTCAAAAAAAGTACTCAACACCTTGAAAAAGAGATAATTTCAGATAATAAGCCTCTTCGAGGGGGTAACCTCCTTTTACCCCACTTAAATGTTCAAGTACAAGATGATTCAAAATGAAAATGTCTCCTTAAGTGCCAAGATGATTCAAAATGAAAATGTCTCCTTGGCAGAGATAGGGAGACTAGAGGTGTATAATTACAACTAATGGAGCCAAGCCTATATAAATAAAATAACATTACTACATATAATATGCCCAGTTAAGGCATGATTAACATAGGGGCTTAACATGCCTCCCTCCCCTTGAGACAAGTGTTGTTGAAAATGCTTGAGTAACTCTGATGCTTATGTATAAAAGACTAATCCTCCTCAGTAACCTCTTCTAACTCCTGTAGTTTCCATTTAATGAGGTACTCTGAATGGATCTATTCCTCTGCTAGAGAATTCCTGTGTCATTGATGGCTTCAGGCTCCATGATTTTTCCTTCCTCGCCAAGTTCGAATACGCTTGAACTGTAGGATCCATGACTATAACCTCTTTAAGCATGAAACATAGAAAAACTGGTACTGAATATGCAGCTGCCCACTCTAGGTGCCATAATACAAATCTTTGGGCAAAACCTTAGTATGGGCCATAACATCAGGATAATTTATTATCCTTTCTGGCTTGATTGAGGGACATCTGCTTAGAGCATAGAATCTTTAAAATACCTAATCCCCAATAAAACTTCTTTCAGCATTTATGTTGATCTTGTTGTTTCATGCGATTCTGCTCCATGGTCAGGTTTTCCACGCTTGGAGAATTGTTGTTGATTCTTGATTTGATATTCCACTACTTGAACCTAGATTTTTATTTTCTGAGAAGAAGGATGAGGTAGATCCATAGTGCCATAATGGTGGCCTATTTTGTTGCAAAGATGAAGAAGTAAGTGTTAAATCACCATTCTCAGCTAAGGTAACCATTTGGAAACAATTGTGTTTGTTTATCAGAGACAAAGTAATGAAGGTAACCTTCCAGACACTTTTTCACTATCTGCTCGTTCATCGATTGAGGATGTGATAGGATGAGCAGGAGCTACCTATACCCAAACAAAATACTCCTATTCAAAATGTCCAAAGGAAGATGGGATCTTCACACTTTACATAATTTTAACTGCCATGTAGCTTTTTCAACTGCTCTGGCTGGGATGTGTAATCAGACGTAGATTTAGTGATGAGAGAGGCACAATAAGTGTGTACTTGGTCAACAACAACAATCACCATGATGACACTTCTTTCCTTCAGATTTCAGTAACCCCTGTGATGAAATCCATGGGAAAGCTCCCTTTCTCCCAACATTGACTTTGGATAATGGCTGTAAAATCTAGGCTTTAATTGTTTCCACCTTATTTTTGTTGGAAAACCAAACATTCTCACACAAACCTTTGAACACGCTTTAAGGCCATCCTAAAAAATCCTTCTTGACTTTATGGTAGGTTTTCAAAATCCCACGCGCTCCCACCGAGAGTGTGCAATTTCAATAGTACCTTTGTTTGAGCTGGGAGTTCTTACAAAAATATAAATGATCTTTAAAATATATGAATCATTTTTCCATGTAAAATGTATCCGATGCACTAGAACTCACAAACCTTTGAATGAGAGTCCACACTTTTCATCGCTCTTCCAATCATCCTTTGTTTATATTATCCAATCCAGTTGGATGATTGAGATACTACAGAGAAAGGCCTCAACATATCTATCCTTTCTGAGGACCACAAGAACATTTTTCTTTTCCTTTTATAGACGATTTCAAAATCATAACTCAATATCTTGGTTACCCATTTTTGTTGTTCCTGAAGATAGTCTTGTCTCCAAGAAGTATTTAAGACTATCATGACTGGTTTACCTTTGAGTGCCTACCTATTAGTAAGGATGCCATTTCTCAATGCATGTAGTATTTCCATCATTTCTTTCTCATAATCGTTTGTGTAATTCTCTTCCTTGAGTGGTCGAATTTTCAAAAGCCGGGGCCTTCCTTCTTGCATCGACAATTCAATTCCATTTCCTGTGCATCACATTCCACAATAAAGGTTTTGTGAAGTCTAGAGGGCTTCACATTGTGGAGATTTACACATCAGCTCTTTAAGTTGTTCTAAAGATTTAGTTTCCTCCGAGTCCAACAAAATGCATCCTTATTAGTTAGTGCCGCTTAAAGGTGCTGCTATTCTTCATACGGAACAAACTTCAAGTGGTAACCATCAAACCCAAAAAATCCTCTAAGATTCTTTTAATGGGAATCGCCCAGCATCATGGCCTTAATAATATTGTTAGGTCTGTTCTGACACCTTCATGAGATACATAAGCAATATGACCCAAATACTCTACTCCTTTACTCCAAAGAAACAAATATATGCCAAACCAACCAAATGTTGCTCCTTTAGTAGTTGTAGCACTTGTCAACATGCTCCATGATCCTCCAAGACTTGTTGAGATTATATATCATCAAAAATACTAACACAAATTTCAAGAAGGGCTGAAAATGGAATTCATCAACCCTTGAATGTATGTTTGATTTATAAGGCAATAAATAAAGACCAAAAATTCATAATGGCCTTCATGGACTAGAATTCTATTTTTGAGACATCTTCTTCTGTTATGATCCATGATACCCTGAACTAAGATCCACTTTTTGAAATAGATTGCTCCATGTAGTTCATCTTACTAATTCATCAATGATCTTTTGAATGGGAAACTTATCTTTAATAGTGATCTTGTTACTTCTATAATCTAGACACATACCATGATCTATCTTTCTGGAATACCATTAGCACTGGTGCAGAGTAAGAACTTGGCTGTTCTACACAACTCTCAACATTTCTTCAACCATGCACTCAATTTTCACTCTTCTGGGCATAATGGTAGATTCAGATGGCCTAATTTTAGGAGGAACACTCCCAAAGAATTAGGTGAATTTGATGATCATGATTTTGAGTCTATGGAAGACCTTGGGAACATTCAACACTTTGGAACAAGGACACGATCCTTGAGATCTTGAGGACAGATGGCTTAGATGTTTGAACATCTATTTATCATAAATGGTGGAATTAATGCCTTCATGCCCCTTTTCCAATAATTTTGTCATGTCATCATAGCTTATCACCTACCTATTTCCTCAGGATACTCTTAACTCACACTTTTTCCTTCCAATGGAAAATTTTATGAAAAATGAGTTGAAAATTAAAACTACTATTCCTAATTATTGTAACCATTGGATTCCTAGTACAACATCTCACCAAATCTATGCAAATATAGAACGTTGACTATTCATTATTATTCTCATAGTAAGATTTGATCTTATTTATTTTATTAAGAAATTGATAGTTCCTCCATCTCAATCATGCATTTTGAAACTCGCACCGACACAAAGCAATTGAGATGCATTAATTTTGTGAATGAAATTATGAGTATTGTTGTGAACAATTAGACTATTACATTTTTATTTTGATGGCAGCCTGGAGGGTTTGAGGAGTGCTAATTCCACGCAATGCATTACACGAGACAGGGAGTCAACTCTTCGAAGAAATTGCTTCTACGTTTTAATATTGAGATGACTTTTTGCTCTGTTCTTCTTCCTTCGCAACTATGTAGAATACCTCTTCTCACCAATTTTATGTCCCTTTTTACTATAATTTCTGCTACTCACCAAAGCATAAACCTCTTTTTCTTTTCTTTCCTCCCACTAGCTGAGGTGTCAACCTTGTAGGCTGAGGTGTTTTAGAAGAAGGAGCATTGTTCTCTATAGATGTTGTATTGGTCCTTCAGTAGTTTCATAAGAAGCCATATTTTTATTTCTCAACATTTCTTAAGCCACCTTAAATGCACTCTCCAATGATTTGGGTTCCCCAGCTGCAAACTCACAAGGAATGTTATCCTTTAAAGTTCCTATGAATACACTCAATCAAGTGTCATCTCGAATACTTCTCCACATCTTTTATATTCAATCTTTGGAAGTTCTCAGCTGTGCTCTAACTGAACCCTTTGTTTGAGATTTATCAATTGGATAAAAGAAGTTATTCCTCCTTGTATCATCATAGTGTGCAATCATTTCTTCAGTGAAAATTGTCCATGGACGAAGTGATTTATGGAGAACAAAGCCATCGATACCATACAACTGACTTGAATTTCTAAATATAAAGAAGCAATTGCATCTTTTGTGCAGTATGTATAATATGGAGATCAAAGAATTGTTGCATATGATGTATCCATGTGATTGGGTCCTTTACACAAAACTTCCTCATGTCAAATCTTAGGAACGTGGTTGGTCTTTTAAACCAAAGTTGGAGTTTTCTCCATTCTTGATTCACCTTCCTTGTGTCCTCATCATGAATTTCATGGGATGCATTTTCACTTTCTGTGTGCTCTCTCACATTTAAATTTTCACTTCCATGATCTCCCTTTTAAACCATCCATCTTAGTATCCAACTTAGGCTTTCCATTGAATCCATCTTAGATCCAACTTAGCTTCCATTGAATCCATCTCTTTGTAGTTCATTTATGTCCTACCATTTCTTCTCACCTTCATCAAGAGTCCAAGCTCTGATTTTTGAGGCTATTGGTGCAGAGTTCTTTTGCAGGCATGTGTTGGCCAATTATCACTTTTTGAACCTTGATTTGAGGTGGTTCTAGGACAATATTTATTCTATTGTATCTCCCAAGTTTCAAGCCCTTCTGGTATGAAAATTTATTTATGTCTTTTTGATATTTCTTCTACAATTCCACTGTGTCTAATCAAATTGATGTGCTAGTGAAATCTAATTTATAACTTCCCAAATCTCTGTTGATTTTTAAGTCTTTTACAGAGATCTCACTGTATAACTGCCCTACACAAAATAATTGGATATGTACTCTGAACTCGCATCAAAATACTAAAGATTGTCTCATCCACGAAACCAAATTTACTCAATTTGGATACTCTAGAATAAATTATGATTGTTTTACCTAGAACACTTCTTTGAGACTAGCTCACAGACTAGTCAGATACCCTATCTTACACATGGTGTATATGGTTGAAATTTAAGATGACCTTAAGCTGAAAGTTTTACCTACATATACCTCCACAATTTCTCACAGAAATTCTCCTAGTTCAGTGGTCCCAACGTGCTACAAAAAACATTTTTATAGAGAACATTCCACAATGAACTTAGCTAAGGTGATTCCGCAATTCTATCTTATACATGTAGGCCCTGAAAGTATAAGGCCCATGAGCTGAATTTTTAACCCAATGTACCTGATCCATCTACTAAATATCCTCCAAGCCGTCTCTTCTGAAAAACATTGTGGTAAATAAAGTTATAGTGAAAATTACAAGGTGTCTCGTGATGTAGCAGCGAAACCCTCAAGACCTTGAGCTCGATACTACATGTTAAGAACCAAATATCACTATAGAAAGAGAAAACCTCAGAAAAAGTACTCAACACCTTTGGAGAAAGAGAGATAATTTCAGATAATAAGCCTCTTCGAGGGGGAAACCTCCTTTTACCCCACTTAAATGTTCAAGTACAAGATGATTCAAAATGAAAATGTCTCCTTGGTATATATAGGAGACTAGGATGTATAATTACAACTAATGGCCCAAAGCCGACAAAAATAAAATAACATTACTAATATAATATGCCCCAATTAAGGGGTAATGAGACAATATTAGGGCTTAACATTGATGTAGAAACTTTTGTTGTTTTGATCCCTGTTAGAGGCACTGCATCTAGTGGAATGATGGCCAACTGCACATTTTTATCTTTTTCTTTTATCATCTTGTCCATCTTTGCTTCGATTTCCCTTATTTTTGCATTTTGCTCCATGATTAATTTTAGAATCTCTTCTTTGTGGCTTTCAGTCTCAGCCACTTCTTTGGTTTGTGAATCTTCTGTTGTTGGAAGCTTCATCTTCTTTCTAAGAGATTTTATATCAATATTTCTTTTCTTTATCAACTCCTATGTTGCTTTGACATTTGTTGGATCATACCCAATCTTAAGAACCAACTCTTCCAATGATTTTATTTTGTTATATTTGGACAAAGAAGATATTTTATCAATATTTAATTGGGACTAGATATTATTCAGGGATACCTTCAATTTAGAAGAAGTCATTGAGGTATTTTTCAGAGTTGAAAAAACAATTTCTCCTGCCTTTGTGTGCATATCCATCTAGTCCACAGGATGGACATCTTTTATGTCAAACTCAAAAGCGGTCTTCTTGTAATCTGTTGTTGCCTTTGGGTGTGAAACTTGTGCTTGCAAGAATTCCATTTGCATTCTTCCTCTTTCTCTGTCAAAAGCCAACAACAGTCTGTGTTGAGCAGTAGACGTATGCTTCCAGAATTGCGTGTATGTGTTGCTATTAAAAAGCTCATTCCTTTGCTTGATTTACTTATATTTGTCAAAAATGTTTGACTCTTTTTGTCCATGAGTTGGTTTAGCTTTCAGAGTCATGTATAGATTTATTTGAGATGAAGGTGATGATGGAGAACCTGCAAACAAACTGTCTGTCTGAGTTGAAGAATATTTTCTCTCCAAAACTATGGTGTACTGGATTTCTCCCTCCTTCAGAAAATCTGTTGTGTGACTGGTTTTAGCCCTCTTTCTGTAGACCTGAAAATCTTCAAATGATACCTCTGTGACTAAAGGAGAAACTTCCTTCCTTGATATTTTCTCTGCTTTCTTTTGAGGTGTTCTAGTTTGTGAAGTGGTTACAGTGACATGTTGCTCCTCTAGTTCTTTCAATGTGTTTTCCTGCCACTCTTCTTGGTTCATATCTTTCCACCTCTGGCCTTTGTGTGTGTACATAAGGAGTGCTCTTTTGTTTGGTCCTGACTTCAAAAATGATACCAAATGGGTCATATGTCCACGTGAAACTCAGAGGAAACCTCATTTGTTTCAAAAGGCTAGATGCTTCTTCTCCCACTGATCTGTTGTTGCAAATGAATGGTCCAATATGATTTTTGATTCTGAGTTGGGATTTCATCTTTGTTGTAACAAAATGAATCTTATCAGAATTTACTATTTGCCTTATATACTCTAGTTCAAATATCCTCATTAGGAGGTACTTAGGTAATTTGTAAGGAGGTAGCTCACACCCATATACCCTAATCTATGTGTAGTTCTAGTATAAATACCAATCACCTGCCTTGGCTTGATCAGATAGGTGTAGGACCTTCTGAATTTATTCACTGACCCTTAGCTTTGTGTTGTTTTTCAACAAACAAACAACTGGATGAATAAATTGATATATGAAATCTTTAAAGTTGTATTGTGTTGAGTTCTTCCTCACCAATTAGGTCCATGATTTAACTAACCATGGGCTTGTTTCCTTATTTAACGTCTGAAGTGCACAAGGAAACCTATCTGATTGATAAAAAAGAAACATATAAACCAGAATAGAGGAGTATCTGAACATCCCTTTGGTTGGAAACTTGAAGAATTGATCATGAATACTATCAACCAGAAATTGCTGAAATTCAACTTAACAAAAACATTTTCATCTGTAGAAAATATGGATATGATATGGTTGGATTTGATTATGAAAATGGAAGAGGGGTATGCTATATTCTTCTTGGGAAATTGGGAATATTCAGAGAGAAAGATCTCAAAGATCTAGTATCTTTTGGGAAAAGTTAACTTTTGGTGTAAATCATTTAAGGCTTCAATGGAGAACAGAGTGGCTAAGTCATTTCTAGAGATCTGTAGCATTTGGTCGATGGCTTCAGAGGTAATTGTAATATCCCCAGGTAGAACCCCAGTTGTAATTCTGAATTGTAAACATGTTTGATAGGCTAGTGAGTTGAGTTATTATAAGCTTATAGGCTTATGTGTGTATTAGGCTAGAGAGTCTAGAGGCTAAGGCCAGTGGGCCTGATTTTGTATATGTAATTATGCATATTATTAATAAAAATCATCGCTGCGTGTAGACCGACCACAAAGAAAGAGTTATGGGAGACCAAACTTCCACTAGGCTGGGTAAGGGAGGGGGGCTAAGTTTCTAGGAATTGGGGCTAATCTAGAGGGCTTACCTTTAAAGGAATAATGTTATATTATTATTTCCTAAAGGCTAAGGTTTAACATAATCTAATTTGTCCTAAGCTCCTAGGGAAAGGGAATGAGTGTTAAGTGGAGCTCATGCAACCTCAATAAGACATGTGTCAACCTGGGCGCATGTAGTTTATAGCTAGGGAAAGTCAACTCGTTGGGGGTTCCCTCGCCATTTTCTTGCATCCCTCACCATTTTTGCGATGGTCACCACTCTGGAAGTCGGCCATACTCCCCACTCATGCACACACACACTCACGCACTGAGTATGACCTCTATTATCAACCTCTGAACAAGCACACACCTTGAGAACCTCCAGTCATACTCGAGTTATCCTATGTATCTCCTGTGAAGCTCGACGCACCTGTATTTTCCTGAGCCCGTGTTGTGTCTTAGCGGTTGGTTGTTGCTTCCAACACAATTCCTTGGCTCTACATGGCTTTCTGCCATATTGTATTTCCTTACCCATTTTTGGTTGTTTCCATCACATGGGCATTAGCCGAATGCTGTTGTTGTATTTGCTAAAGAGATGGTTTGAAGAGGCAGGTTGTCAGGCCTATGGGAAACTCTCTCTAGGTGAGAGAGTGTAATAGGGAAGTGAGTTCTCCTGGAGGAAGTCCCATAGAAGCTATATTAATTTGATACTTATGGTCCAGCCTGTTGTTGAAGCCCTGGAAGGGGAGTGGACAACCGATGGACTTGTGATAGTGAAGGTGTACACTCCTGGGGTGGGACAAGCATGTGGGGAATCAGGGCTTGTGGGATGTGGGTATTAGTGGCCCATGGGAGAAAATAATTCCTGTTGATTTGTGCGACTTTCCTATTGTCCTTACCAAACCTAGGAATCCCTTGCCTGGTGGAGTTCAGTCCCAGCTCAGGGGTAACCCACTGTTGGGCGTGATGAGCAACATATTCTATGGATGGGAGGTTCATGGAAGGTCTAGACGTAGTTGGTGTACTTCAATTAATATATAAGTACCCATTCCTTTGTTCATTTACATGTTGTGTATTTGTACATGCTATATTGATGCGTATTTCTGGTATATGTTGTTATATTATGGGTTCTTCCTATGACTACTGCATGTATGATTTTACTGTTATTTTCACATTAGTCTGTGTATTAGAAGAATATGTTGTTTGTTTATGTTTATAATTATAGGCATATGATAATTTTTATTTCTATGAGATATCATGGCCCAGCATGGGTGGCTAGGGTGTGACAAAATGATATCAGAGCAGAGAAAAACAAAGATACAATTGTGTAGGTAATGTTACCTGTCATGGGTTTGTGGTCGAGGGTGTTACAAAATGGTATCAGAGCATGGTTTCAACACTGAGCCTGGATGGTTCATGTAAATGGTTAATGAAGCAAAGGTTTCATAGTGAATTGTTTTCGTGAGGGACACAATTTGAAGTTTAGAGCATTCCTGAGTGCCAGGAAGGCATCGTGTGAACAATTGGAATATATTCAGAAGCCCGAGAAGTATAATGGTTCAAGAAGGATAATAGAGAAAAGAGACTTCAGTAACCATGGGATTGGAACTACAAGTTTTGAAGTTGGGTCATAAGATCTGCGTAGGGGAAAAACCAACATTTTCCAACCGTCAGATCTAGAAAGAGGTGCATGAGAGTTAACCTCAAAGTCCTTTGAATTTCTTCTTACTTTTCCCTTGTTTACAACTGCATCTGATATTTTGGTGGTCTCTTTTATAGGCTCCATAGCCCCACTCAGGCATATCTCTAACATCTCAACAAAGAGATGGGCTGAACATATGCTCTAAGCGTTTGCAGTATTTGCTGACATGCTTTTCCAGGTAATGTTCCAGGATGACTGTTCTAATATGGAGATCAGCCATTTCTAGAGACATACCTTGTGCATGTATATATTTGTCTTTAAAATATCGTTCGACTGCATCAGGAAAAGCTCCAGGGAAACTTTGAGTGTAGTATTTTAGATAGGCTGCATCATCTATTTTTCCTGACTGTATTAGCAATTTCTGCATATAGAACAAATATTATTTATGAAGTGCAAGGTTGCATAATCTTAGCCTCATAAATAGGGATGCAAGATACTCTACATCACTTCCAGGGTCTTCTCCATAGAATTTTTTTTAGCCTCATAAATAGGGATGCAAGATACTCTGCATCACTTCCAGGGTCTTCTCCATAGGATTTTCTTCCTAGTGCTTGTAGGATATCATCATCTGTTCTTGGGGAATTTAAGAACTCATATTTGGTTCCTTAGGAAACCATTTCCAGCAAATGCCATGACAGGCATGTTAAACCTGCAACAATCATTCCAGCCATGTATTTGGGGGTAAGTGAATCATTAGATCATTTCTTTCTAGTTAACCATTTTCTAAGAAGATCCAAGGAACTTTTTACTTCCTCAGGGCTTTGACATCCCAGATTTATTACTGGGTGTTTTAGCATTGTACTGAGTACTTTGTTAAGCTCGTTTGTTCCTATGGAGGAAGTACTTTCTCCTCGCATTTGATATGTCAATGGAATAGTTGTATCACTATTAAGTTCATATTTGATGGATAGAACCTGGAAATATCCATTCCTATGTTCTTGCTTCATACCCTTTGGCCTTGTCTTCATTACCTTAAATTCTTCTTGGACTTTCTCCATGAGGGCTTCTTAATACCCGAAATCTGATCTGCAATTCTATTTGCAAAATTAAAAAATGTAGCAACCGAATAGAGTGACACACAAGAAATAAACATTGCACAAATACAAATAAGTAGAGAATGAAAGAGCAAAAACACTAGAAGTGAGAAATGAGTGACCATTCCTTGTATTTCAGCAAGAAGACCATTTTTATCAGATTGGGATTTTTTTTTTCACAGAAACAAAAAGAGACTTGCTGCTTTTATTTATGAGTGACAAACGTTGTTTCACTTTTCACTAATTAACTGCCTCACATGAATAACATGATAATTATTTATAAGGAACCGCCCTACTCAGTTGGATTGGCGAGGGAATTTTACAATAGAAACAACTATATGTCTTTATGCTAACTGGTGAAGGAAGATGGACGCCCTCTCTGGTTGCCCAATTCCTCTCTGTTTAGATTCAGAAGAATTCCTACTTCCGCCTACAAGTGAGGGAAATAATTTTGAAATGTTGTTGGAGACATCCACTTGGTCTGTGCAGGTGTTTAGCCCTTGCGACCAACAAGGTAGGAAACATATTTTTGTTGGTGAGTGTTGCGAGTCTGATAGTCTAGATTGGGGTTTTCAAGCAGAGGAGGATAAAAATCAGGGATATTTTCCATCATATGATGTATCATAATGGTTTCCTCAGGGAGTGGTGGCTCGAACAACTTGACATTGTTGACATTGAGTACATCGTGGATGTCGAGTTGTGGTGGAAAGTCCAGGTGATAGACATTCTCACAAACTATTTTAAGCATGGTGTATGGACTGTAGTGCAAAGGGTGGAGCTTATGATGTTCTCCTCAGAAGTGGTGCTTGTACTTGATGAAAGTCTATCCAAAGAAGGACTTATTTTCCTTCACCTACAACTTATGCTCACACAACAATTCAAGAACTATGTGCACATGTTGCAAATGGTCTTTTTAAGAGTTACTGGAGATAAAAATATCATTCAAATAAATAAGGACAAACTTACCTAGGTGTGACGTCCCCAACCACCAGCAGGCCGAGCAACGCCACTTCTTGGAAATCTCTCTTAGCTTTGATACCAATTTACGAATTGCTATGCATGCATATCTAACACAAATTAACATATAGAACAATATGTTCATGTCACTTATTCATGCAAAATAATCATTAAAACATACAAACAACATATTCTAACAATACACACATCAATGCGGAAATAATTGTAAGCCTACAAATACAACATATACGATATATCTGGGTATTAATCATCAATTATAACACATGTACAGTTACACAATATACAATCAATAGAGGTTTGGTATTTATCTTTCAATAGATGACCATCCAATGTGTGCAAACCTTCCACAAACCTCCCAACTTTAGACCACGTTGCTCATCACGCTCAACAATGGGTCACCCTTGAGCTGGGACTAAACTCCACCCAGGGAAAAGGAATCCTATACCTAGGTCGAGGCTATGAGAAACTGCATCGTGCAATTGAAAGGATTCTCTCCAAGGAGCCTACTTACATCCACTCCTCACAGGCTCTCATTCCCCACATGTCTCTCCCACCCAGGGAATATGGACCTTCACTGTTCCATAGTCCATCGGCTACTCCACTTCCCTTCCATGGCTTCAGAAACAGGCCAAGTCAGGAATTCTTAGATCTTCGTAGATGGTACTGGACTCGCTCCAAGAGAAATCACTTCCCAACAAACTCTCTCACCTAGAGAGAGTTTCTCACAGGCTTGGAACCAGGTTAGTCAACCATGGGCTTGACAACCCGCCTCTTCAATCCATAACCACCAAAATAGGGTAAGGAAATGGGACGACTCAACAGTTTGTAGAGGTTCACCATGGCATAAATGACTATGGCTGTGTACTTGTTCAGTGTGTGTGTGAACTTCACAAGGGATGACCAACATGTTGAGGATGAACTCGTGGGAAACTAAATGGCCAGACTGGTTAGAATGTAGGGAGAGAGCAAGGAAAATGGTGAGAATGGTCAGCCTACAGAATCGTGAGAGAGTTGCAATGTTGAGAGCGAACTCCTCAGGAAGGTGGCTAGAATGGTTAGTGAACCCCAACAAATGTGAAAATTCCCACATAAATTTGCATGTGTCATGGGTGACACTTGGATCTCCAGGAGCACGCTCCTCTCCAGTTGGGTTTTGTTCCTCTCCTCAAAGGAACTTAGGATAATTGGGTTTATTTTCCCAACTTTAGTACTTTTCAGGAATACATTATAATATTCCCTTTAGTTAAGCCCTCAAGCTTAGCCCCTCTTTCCTATACTCTCAATCCCATTCCTTTCCCTACCTAGTGGATCTTACTCCCCTATAATTATTTCTTCGTGGTCGGTCTACATGCAACAATGTATTTTTTTGTTAATAATCTGCATAATTACATATACAAAAATTAGGCCCACTGAACTTAGCATCTAGGCTCTTTGGCCAAATAAACACATAAGCCTATGAACTTATAATTACTTGGATCACCAACCTACAAACATCATTACATTTCACAGGGGCTTGGCCTTAGGGTATTACAATCCCCTCCCGTTATTTTGGCACTGTCCTCAGTGCAACTCATTTACATAATATGAGCAAGATTTTCAAAATCTTAAAAAAAATGCAAATATTTTGCCCGCATAACATCTTCATGCTCCCATGTTGTGTCCTCAGGACCGTACCAGGTCCATTGAACCTTTACAATCCCTATGGCTTGATTTTGGAGCTGCTTTCTTTTTCCGTCTAGTATACGCACCAGATGCACCTGAAAAGAGATTTCTTGCTCCACCTGAATCATATTCCAATCAATAACATGACTAGCATCAGATACATATTTATTAAGCAATGACACATGAAATACATTATGTATAGACATGCATGCAGAAAATGAAAGCTTATATGCTACTGGTCCAATCCTCTCTAGTATTTCAAACGACCCACAATATCGAGCTGCCAATTTTGAACAATTTCCCAACTTCAGAGAGATTATGTTGGCCTTCAATCTCATGAATGCATTATCCCCTACTTTAAATTCATTGTGATTTATGTTCCTATCAACATAAATGTTCTCCCTATCTTGGGCAACCTTCAAATTCTGCTTAATCTTCAACATTTGTTCTTCCATTTCCTTGAGAAACTCTGGCCCAACCACTTCCCTATCAACTGGGTTGTTCCAACTTACTGCAATGTTTCACTTTCTGCCATAAAGTGCTTCAAACGGGCTCATCTTCAGTGATGCTTGATACCCATTGTTGTAGGCAAATTCTACCAAGTGTAGATAATCTTCCCATTTAGATGGTTTGTCCATCACATACATCGTTAGAATATCTTTTATTACTTGGTTCAACCTCTCTGTCTACCCATCAAACTCAATATGATCAACAATGCTGAATTTCAGATTTGTTATGAACCCTTTGAGTAACCCCTTCCAGAATTTTGATGTAAACTTTGGGTCCCTATCAGACACAATTGTCTTGGGTACGCCATGCAAACATGCTACTTCCTTGATATAAATATCAACAACCTTAGTTTCCTTATGATTAGTCTTCATAGGAATGAAATGGACATATTTAGTAAGATTGTCCACTACTACCATGATTGCATCATGTTGTTTGTTTCTTCTTGAAAATCATGTGATGAAATCCATTGTCACAACTTCCCATTTCTACGTAGGGATGGGTAATGGTTGTAGTAGCCTAGCTGGGTGTCTATGCTCATCCTTGACCCTTTGACCTTCCAATCATTTAGCTATGTATTCAACAATCTCCCTCTTCATTCCGGGCCAATAATATTGGCTCTTGACTGTCAAAATTGTGTTCTGATATCCTAGGTGTCCTACATAAGCCACATTATGCATCTCTTCTAAAATTGCACTCCTCAATTTCATAGAATATGGTACATAAACTCTGTCTTTGTACTAGAGAATTCCATCAATTCCCAATTCATAATGTTCAGTTTTCTGCTGCATTTTACCTTGCTGCAATTTTGTTACCAATTCCATGTACTACAAATTTGCTTTTTCCAATTCAGAATTTATGCCTTTAAGTTTCGTCTGATACATGCTAATGGTTGTAGTATGTAGTTCATGCAATCTCCTGCTGAGTGCGTCATCCACCTTGTTCTCCTTTTGTTTGATGTGCTTGATATCAAAGTCCTACTCACAGAGGAATTCCAACCATCTACTCTGCCTAGCATTCAAAGTAGGTTGATTAAACAATATTTCAGACTGTTATGGTCTTTCCTTAGCTTAAACCTCCTTCCCATGAGGTAGTGCCTCCACTTCATCAAAGTGTGCACTATGTATGTCAATTCCAAATCATGGGTGGCATAGAGACTTTCATTCCCTTTCAATTTTATGGACTCAAAACATATCACAAACCCATTATGGCTAAGGAATCCATCAAGTCCTTCTTTGCACGCATCTGTGCAAACAACGAAATATTTATTCAGATCTGCGATCTTCAGAATTGGAGCACTTGTTAAAAACTACTTCAATTCCTGGAAACTCTTTTCACAATCTTCTATCCATTGAAGCTTCTTCTCCTTCTTTTGCAAGGAAGTGATGGGTGAGATATTCTTGAAAACCATGCAATGAACTTTCTATAGTATCCATCTAGACCCATGAAGGATCTGAATTATGTCACATTCTTAGGTGTTGTCCACCCTTTAATGCCTTCTATCTTTTCAGGGTCCACTACTATCCCATCCTTTGAAATGATATGCCCCTATTGATATTATGGTAGTTGCGGGAGGTATTTACCTCCACGTGTAAACCTGATGGGAATAGAATATTTCGAGAAGCAAGAAGAAACCCTAATTAGTTGGATAATAACTCTAGAAGACAAGTTGGCTCAAGAGGATAATTTGTATTAGGTTATTAGCCTCTAAGAGAAGAAGTAGGCTAAAGGAAATATTATATACTAAGTAAATAGGCACCTAGAATGAGAAGTCGGCCTAGGCAGTTTTCCAGTTTTACTATAAATACAGGAGGCCAATCTTCATTCTGGCAGGCATTCTCAAAATTGTAGAAGCAAGACTTGTGTGCACTGTAGTTAGCCATTTTGTGCGCAAATTTGGAGGAGAGCCTCCATTGTAGTTGTTGCAACTAGAAGATTTTGGTTTTGGCCTGGACTCTCTCTTGCTTATGATTTGGACTCTCTGATTAGATCTTGTTACTCTTGTTTGGTGCGCTATCCTTGGAGAGAGGCCCACTATCTTGTTTGCCTACCTAGCCTATGGTTTTCTTTTAGAATGATTCTCTGTCAAGGTTAAGGTGCTCGAGGGTGGCTTAGGCATATGGTTGGGTGACAATAGTGATATTTTCTATGGTTAAACGAGCACATCCATAATATTCTAACAGGTTATGGGCCCACACCTCCTTCATTCAGTCTAACCACTGGAAGGGAGCATAGCCATAAGGATACTAAGCTTGTTGAAGAACTGTCGCTAGGGTGTCTAGAAAAAGAAGTTACCAAATAATTACTGCTAGGGTTACTAGCAGGTGCAGTTGCAAAAACCCTAATCCTCTCATTCAGGCACCTTAAGTGAAGGGATTGACCTAATTTACAGATAGACTAGTGTGCCCTAGACTAGAACATAAGCAAAGGAACCTCATAACGTTGTAGTTTTGGAGAAGTTCAAATACAATGACATCAAGCCATGAGTATCATAGTGGATTCTATAAAAGACCACTTGATACCCTACATCTTCCATCTTGACTCATCCAAGAAGATGCACGATGCCCTAACAAACCTCTTCTCAGTCAAAAACATTGAACAAGTAATGAGTCTGAAGAATGATATCCGTGACATGAAGATGAATGATGATGACATCATAACATCATACTTTGTGAGAATCTCTCAGTTAAGGGATAAACTACAAGCTATTGAAGAAATCATTTCAGAGAAGGAACTGGTAAACATAGTACTCAATGGTCTTCCCAAGACATGGGATGCATTTTCCACAAGAATGAACACAAGGAGGGAGTATCCTGCATTTGAAGAACTTTGGACTTGTTGTGCACAAGAATAATCAAGGATCAATGCAAAAGAGAAACCCCAAAATAAGTACGATGGTCAAGCCTTCGCAATAAGGTTCAAATATTTCGGGAATAAAAATAAGTTTGGCTCCAGGAAGAAACCAAATCAAGAGAAATATATGTCAAGAATACATCGCTTCAATTGTCGAAAGTATGGTCACTACAAGAATCATTGTCCCGAGTTAAAGAAAATGAAGGAAACACACGAAGCATTAGTTGCCGAAGAAAGGGAACCCTCAAAGAAAGCCAAGTAGGAAAAAACAAACTTCTTCTTCTAATAAAAGGTAACAATACTATTCATAGTTCTTGTATATACCATGTTTTCTGTACATATATTCCATATCTATTTCCTAGAGGACAATATGTTCCAAAAGAAACTATACCTATGGAAGAACAACAGGATAAGGATTGTTATCACTATGAATACAAGTCAGACAATAGACATGAAAGGATGAAGTACATCAACAACCCATGGTAACATTTCATGTGGAAGTTATTACATAAGTAACAATTGCAAGATAAGACGAAATCATAATCAGTCTTGAAGAAACCTAGAAGAAGTAAAGACGGAAATAAGTCAAAAATCAAGAGGAAATTAGACAAAGACTTATGACACTTTGCAAAAGGCAATAAGGATGCAGACAAAAGCGTGGACCCTGTTAGATGGAGGGAGACAATTATATATATTTCCAAAAGAAGAGAATGCATTCATACATGAAGCAAGTATTAGGAGGGAGATAATCCTATGATCCATTGAAGATGATGTGGTATATATCCATGGTAGTAGCCATGAAAAACAATATGTGTTCAGTTTTACTTTAGAAAAATCCTTCTTCGAAAAGAAGCCTTAAAGTATCCCTAGTTGTCCATCCACATCCATGATCCTATCATGAAATAAAGAAGTGGAATATTCAGGGCATGTAATATATAGAAAACTCCATGGACCCAAGATCTAAAGAGAAACATCAGGAAGAACATGAAGATTCCAATAAAGAAAGAAAATACAGAACAACCAGTCATTGTATTAAGAACCACAATAATACCACCCTGATATGAACTCACTAAAATCAATCAAGAAGATGAACTAAAAGTTGTGATGAAGAACAATGTATGGAATACTTATGAATGGAAGAATTGCGAGATCCAGAACTAGAGGTTCTCCCATATGGAGGGAGAAGACTATGATAATTGTTTGTTCCAGTAAACCAGACATACCTTTACATGAGCCATTATATTAGCTGCAATATCCATGGTTTGGAGTTTACATCATATGAATGCAAAGACTGTTCTCCAAAATAATTGAACAAAGAATGTATGTAGAACAACCTCAAGTCTTTGAGGTATACCAGGGAGAGACCTTTGTATGCATATGGAAGAAGACAACTTGGTGGAGAACCTCTAATGCACAACAGAAGTGTGGTGAAAAACCTTCTATAACAGAGATATTTTATCATAATGGTTACTCAGAATTCAAGGATGATGGATTGCCAATCCATGACAAATCTCTCATGATGGCAGAATAAGTACCACTTGGATATGTTCCAGTTTGACCCTTTCCACGATGTTATGAGCTAGCAGGAAACAAAAGGTGAATCCAACAATGATATACTATAATGATCAGAGATATATGAAGCCTTTAGAGAAAAACAATGTTCCAGAAAGACCAAAATACATTGAGATCAAGCATTACATTCTCCGTGATGAAGTCCAGAAAAGAGAAAGTGGTTCTCCAATATATATCTCCACAGATGAGAAGATAAGCAGATATTTTGGTAAATCCTCTGTCCGAAATGAAAGAGTTTGCATACTCAAGATGGAGCTCATGGAGACGAATTCCTTATT
>SNQJ01S0066927.1:46167-75023 GCA_010110895.2 Picea sitchensis | reverse complement strand
ATTGCTGGGTAGACCGTGGAAATATGATAGGAATGTGATTCATGATGGGAGAAAGAACACGTACACCCTGGAGAAGAATGGGAGAATGCACATGTTGTTGCCGATCAAGGACAAATAAGTGAAACCATAGGTGAGCAACACTGTACTTCTCATGAGTGGGAAGGAACTTCTTAATGAGGTTAAGAATGAGGAAGACACACAATTTATTGTGGTCAGGAAGCCCATAATTGTTTTGACCAGTACGAGGATAGATGATTTACCAGAAGAAATCGAGGAGTTGCTGGAAGAGTTTGCTGATATAGTAGTGGACAAACTACCTTGTTTGTTGCTACCGATTAGGAGTATAAGCCATCACATTGATCTTATACCTGGAGCTAGTTTACCAAAAAAAGCAGCGTACAGATTGACGCCGCAGGAAAATGAAGAAGTTAAGAGACAAGTCCACGTCTTAATGGACAAAGGATTGATTAGAGAGAGCTTGAGTCCATGTGTTGTTCCGACAGTGCTCAGCCCAAAGAAATATGGAGGCTGGAGAATGTGTACAGACGAATTTCCAGCCTCATTTTCATATTAATATGGAAATATGTCATCAGATACATATTTCCATTACCAAGGATGGACGATTTGATGGATTGCTTGAGTGGAGCAAGATTTTTTTCAAAGATTGATTTGAAAAGAGGATATCATCAGATTCGCATGATTGAAGGTGATGAATGGAAGACAACATTCAAGATGAATAAGGGGCCGTATGAATGGCTTGTCATGCCATTTGGTTTAACGAATGCACCCAATACTTTCATGAGATTGGTGAACGAAGTCCTGAAGGATTTCATAGGGAAATTTGTCATTGTATATCTTGATGACATATTAATTTTCAGCAAGACAGAAGAAGAACACTTAAGGCATTTAGCTGCAGTGATGAAGAGATTATAGCAAGAGAAATTGCTGATAAATATGAAGAAATCATCATTTATGAGGGAAAAACTAATTTATTTGGGTTTTGATAGCTCTGCGAATGAGTTGAAGATGGATCTAGAAAAGGTAAATGTGATTAAAAATTGGCCATCGCCGAAAAATGTGTTTGAAGTTTGAAGCTTCTATGGTTTGGCAAGTTTCTACAGGAAATTCATCCGAAACTTCAGTGGAATTAGTGCACCAATGATGGATACGGTGAAGAAAAGACACAAATCTTTTCACTGGACCAAGGAAGATGAGAAGAGTTTCAACCTGCTGAAGAAGAAGATCACTGAGCAACCAATTTTAGTTTTGTCAGATTTCAACAAGACATTCCAGGTCAAGTGTGACGCGAGTGGATTTGCAATAGGAGAAGTCTTGAGCCAAGATGACAGACTGATTGCATACTTCAGTGAAAAATTGAATGAAGCGAAGATCAAGTACTCAACATATGACAAATAATTTTATGCAGTCATACAAGCACTGAAGAAATGGAGACATTATTTGGTTCCCAAAGAGTTTGTTTTGTACAGTGATAATCATGCTTTACAATTTGTGACTCAACAGGAGAAGTTGAACCAAAAACATGCTAAATGGGTTGAATTCATGCAGAATTTTACTTTTGTGATTAAGCATATTTCTGGAACTGCTAACAAAGTTGTTGATGCTTTGAGAAGGAAATGTTTTCTTATGCAGGAATTCAAAGTCAAAACTTTGGGTTTTGATAACCTCAAAGAAATGTAAAGAGATGACCCAGATTTTAAGGAAGCATATGAGGCATCTGAGAATCCAATTCTCAGGGACAAAAGCCAGTGGACCGAATATATGATCCAGGATGGATTATTATTCAGGGGCAATCAGTTATGTATTCCAAAATGCTCCATGAGGGAGAACCTGCTGAAGGAAAAACACAGTGGAGGATTGGTCAGACACTTCGGTCATGACAAGACGTTCTCAAAGTTGAATGGCTCATATTTTTGGCCAGGGATGAGGACAGATGTTAAGAAATTTGTGGATAGATGCAGGATTTGTCAGCACACAAAAGGGAAAAGGCAGAACACAGGGTTATACCATCCATTAACCATACCAGAAGGACCGTGGGACATAGTGAGCATGGATTTTATATTAGGACTGCCAAGAACACAAAGAGGTTATGATTCAATCTTTTTGGTAGTCGGCAGGTTTTCCAAGATGACACATTTCATACCATGCTAGAAAACCAGTGATGCAACTCATATTGTGAACCTGTTTTTCAAGAAAGCCGTCAGACTTCACGGCTTGCCAAGGAGTATAGTTTCTGATTGAGATACCAAGTTCGTGGGACATTTCTGAAGGACTTTATGGAAGAAGTTGGGGACAATTTTGTCTTTTAGCTTATCATGTCATCCTTAGACGGATGGGCAAACAAAAGTCATGAATAAGAGATTGGGGGATTTGCGGAGGAGCTTAGTGTCTGAACACCACAGTCAGTGGGATCACATTCTTCCACATGTAGAATTCTCTTATAATGATTCACTCAACAGAAGCAGAGGGCAGAGTCCATTCCAAATTGTATATGGAATGAAGCCTAGGGGAGTTTATGAATTGAAAGATTTGAAACAAGATGAATTCATGAGTGCTAGTGCAGAGGACTTTGCAAAGGAAATGGAGGAGCTTCACAACTGAGTCAAAGAGCAATTGAAAAATTCAAATCAAGAATACAAGAACAAAGAAGATCAACACAGGCGAGAACTTCAATTTGAAGTTGGTGATCTGGTTCTTGCACATCTGAGGAAGGAAAGGTTCCCAAGGGGAACATATAACAAACTAAAGATGAAAAAGATTGGACCATGCAAGGTCGTGAAGAAATTTGGGACAAACGCATATAAGATTGAATTACCCGATGGGATCGAAATTTCACCGATATTCAATGTTGCGGATTTGTACCCTTACAACGCTGAAGAAGTAGGAGCAGAGGATGAACATACATAAGTTCAATTGACAAAACAAATGCCTGTAGCTGAAAAGTCGCAGATGGAAAGCATAATTGACAAGAGGATTATCAAAAAGACCAGGAGGAAGGATTATTTTGAATACTTGGTCAAATGGAAGGGACATCCAGTTGAAGATGCCAGTTGGGAAGATGAAGCAAAAATTCAGAAGCATGGACAGACCGTGCAAGAGCTCATGAACAGGAGTTCATGAAAATTTTCAAGCGAGGGAGTATGATGCAGGAGCATTGTGCAAATCCAAAGCTCGCGACTAAGCCGAAGAAATAGATGGATGCGTGAAGGAACAAAAAGAGAACGTTTTCATAAGAACCGTTTTGAATTTTGAACTTAAAAGGCATTAATGTAATAGTTAGGAAGAAGGCATACATTGTATTTATATCTTGGAGGTTGTAAACAGATCTTGAGCGATTGCTCTCATATGTAGAATATTAAGGCATTTAAGTCTGTTAAATGTAAGAGTAGGTAGATATGAATGTTAGATTAGACAGTTATAGAACATAGGAGGGAAAATGGATATAGACACCCTCACTCTTGTATTATTCTATCATTAGCATAGCATAGAAGAAGAGAGCTGTAGTAGAGAGTTGAAAGGAAAAACCCCATGTACAAGAGATTTGAATTAATATGTGAAGCTCTGAATCAGATTTCATGGTGTTATGATGTTTTCTGTTTATAAATGGTGAATGGTATGCTGATGGTTCTTTATTCTCTCTGTTATGCATTTGTTTTAATACTGTGTGTATGTATTATTACATATTCAATGTTTGAAGTCTGAGAGAGAGAGAGAGAGAATGAGTTTCAAATGTTTCTCTTCCTGAGTGAGACAAGTTCCTGCAAGGAGTGCAGTGAAACGTCCGCAAGGTGTGCGTTGACAAGGGTTCTGAGTTTTATCTCAGAAAGCTCAGGAGAGATACTATTGTTCTCATTCCAGCAGAAGTGTAGGTGGAGCACAGAAGCCATGCAAGGTGTGCGCAGGCTAGTTGAGGCCTTAAACTTATCAACTAAGGTTGAAAGGTAAAGGATTGTTGTTGCAGAGGGTGCACAGAGTTGAAGAATAAAATACTTAGAAGTATTTGAAAGATTTATGCAAGGAGTGCGTGTAGGATTCCTTTTGAGACTCAAGTTTGCAAGTGAAAGCTCAGGAGGGTTAGTATCTTTGAAGTGTTAAAAGGGAGATGGAGCGAAGTCGCTTTGCAGAAGCCAAGTTCGGACGGGGAACACTAGTTCAATTCGCAGAAGTCTTCAAGGAAGGAATGAGCGGTTGAAATTCTCTTTCGAGAACTCACCAAGTCACGAGGACCGTAGGATCCAAAGATGCTGAAAGGTGGATAGGGGAGGACAACCCATAACTTTGGTATCAGGAATCAATGTGGACCATTGATCGTGATCTGTTTTCAGCCGTCAGATCATTTCGGGGATTCAGTGTTTGTAAGTCTGGAGTGTAAGCCAAAATCCTTGGTCACTCTAACTCCCGAATCACAAAAAGGATTGTTAAGTGAAGAATTTCAGGATTTCGGTAATTCGCTATTCGAGATACCGGAAATCCTGATGACAAGGAGCCAGGGGCCTTTGCATTGAAAAACCCCGGAGTTGCGAAACACGAAATATGGTGAAGGGGCGTTTCAAAATTTCAGTGTTTCGGGGTTTGGAAATTTAGGGATTGTGGTGACAATGATTTGGAATCGAGAGTCTAGAACTCCCGGTACCCGGAAGTCTGAAATCATGTGGGTCGTTGGATCAGAAGGGCGACTATTGGCCGTTGATTCTGTAGGGGAGCTATTTCGGAGTTCGGGGGTTGGAAAGACGAGAAGCCTCGCATCCGGATTCGCGAAATCGTGAAGTCTGAAACCTCGATGAAGTGAAAATTCCATTGGGAAGCCAACCTTTGCTGAACACATTGAGATTCGGCATTTCAGTGCTTTAGAAGACAAGGGATGGGGGTTCCTTACTCTAGAATTCCCGAAGTCGCGAAACGCGATACAGGCGTGGAGGAGGATGCGGTTAGTCATTTTGGGTTTCAACATTTCGGGTTTCGGTGGGTTGAAGAGACGGAAACTCGACAACGAAAATTGTGATATCGCGAAACCCGAAAACTCGAATTAGGAAGGGCACGACGTTATTGTGGTCAAGGAGACTTGGGTGACGCCTTGTGTTTGATTACATGGGCACACTCATAAGGACCTGTGGAGGAACACCATTGTGTGTGTGTGTTTTCCTGTGGGGAACTCAAAGAGTCAATCAGACTCAAGTCAGATTTAGAATGATCCTAAGCGGATCTCAGCCCGAGGGCTGGAGGTCTGCGTCACTTATGCTTCCTAAGAGGGGATAGACTTGAGTTGTTGTCCACTCTATTATTGGAATGCCTCAGGGAGTGTTGGTGATGTTTGCTATAAATTTTTGTTCTTCTATGATATCCTAATTTGCTTGAGCCACTCTCCTTATCGAATTTCTTTTATATTATTTCCAGGCTCTACATCAACTTTATGTTGAATTCTTCCTGTTGCTCCCTTGCCTTCATGAGATTTTTTTTATCTTCTCGGTGAGTCTAGACATCTTTCTGCAACTTTTCAATGATTTTCGTCACGTTTCCTTCTTTATCTATCTATTCTCCATGCCCATTGGAGTTCGATCCTTCAACTCCTAAATGGACATCCATTCCTATAACTTCATTTTTTGAACTATAAGCACCTTGTGCCTTCCCCATTTCTCAGCACTATGTGACATTTCGGTTTGGTTATGACAATCGTTAATTCTACAAAATATGCAGTCAACCAAATTTTTGTTAGGCTAATAGAATTTAAATTTTTTTCCAGAATAAACCAATCCGATTCCATAAAAGAAATATCAGATTCCATTTTCAGCGGGTCTTGGTCGGTCAAGAACCCCACAAGCTTCTATCCCTAAGCCTCACTCTATTCTGCAATATATTTCTGAGTGTTAGCCTCTTTTCTTCTTCCCTTGGCTCACATGGGACCATGACTATGACCCAACTCTTATCATTTGTGTGCTTATCCGGAGCCTTGAAATTTTGTTCTCTGGTCTTCATAGGTTTCCCTTTTTCGACATGTCCCAACATCAAAGAACAACGAAATGTAGAACACATGAAGAACAATGGATCTACGGTCGACCTTCCTTGCAAGATCTATGAAACTTTGAGCTTCGGGCTTAGACATATTTCACATCTACACACCCCAAACTCCATAACCGCGAATCTCTGAATATTTCCAGGTCACCCCAGTGTCGTCATCGCGTCACTTTACTTTGGCATTACGAAACTTCAGGGGTTTCTTCCTCGCATTCCATCACGATCTATTTCTTTCAAAGTGTCAAGTCTTTGGACTTCACGATCTGGCGCCACACATCCACAGATTCCATGCTTGAAATAATAAATACTGAAAACCTCACATCAAACTTTATACTTTTTTCAAATTGCAGGAACATGGGTCGAAGGGTTTGGAGTTACCATCGATCATTCCACAATTGTCCCCATGCTGACACGTACCCCCTTTTGGGAAACCATGGTTTGAATTGTGGGTACACCCTATAGAATTATCTACCACGCAAATTCGATCTCCTCCATGCCTCTCGACCATGTATCTTTATAGATCATGATCAAATTTAATGCGACCCCGATATAGCTAACTTCTTTTCCAAGTTTAATTACCTTGTGGCACCACCAGGAGAAACACGTGGTAGTAAAAACGAAGGCGACTTGTGGCCCAATTAGGCAGGTGACATATGTCTCGTTCTAACTGCATTTGTACCTTACAAAGGTTCTTAACTCACTAACATGTGGCACACATCCCATGTGTCCACGTCATCCCTAGTGACGTCAGCAACCCACGTCACTTTGAGACTTCACGCTTTGAGATATTTCACCTTAGAATACCCCGTTTCTCCTGAACGTCGAACTCCCGAAATTTCTTACCTTCCTCTCTTGGCTTATCCCTATGGTCAAATATAATGGTTAACACCACCCTCCCCGAATCTACGATGTATATCCTCTTCAGGACTTTAGAATTTAGGGCTTCGCCCCTTTATGCTCTATCACACATAAAATTCACCGAAGTCACGAATTCCAAAGTGTATAGGGGTTAATAATCATGAACCTTTATCCAGATCTAGCGGTTGTGAAGGATCCTCCTTCTCCCAAACAAATATGACAACCCAACTTCAAGCCTTGCGGTTCCAAACCCATGGTTACTGCAGTCTCTTTTCTGTGCTATCTTTCTTGAACCGTTATACCTCCTGAGCTTCCAAACATGACCAAGGTGTTCTCTTGGCACTATGGAATTCTATAAATTTCAAATTTTGTCTTTCTCAACAACAATTTGCTCTGATATTTTGATTCCATAACCACTTATACGGCCTAATTCAAGCCCAGTGTCGAAAATTGGGCTCTAAACTTCAATTTTGTCCATTTCGACAATAATTTCCTTCTGAAACCTTCTCTTCAACTTCAACTTTCGTGGCCCATCCAGGATCAATGTTGAAACCATGGCTCTGATACCATTTTTTGACATCCCCAACCACCAATAGGCTAGGAAACGCCACTTCTTGGGCATCTGTGTTAGCTATGATACCAATTTACGAATTGGTATGCATGCATATCTAACGCAAATTAACAGATACAAAATTCTGTTCATGTCACTTATCCATGCAAAAATAATCATTAAAACATACATATAAAATATTCATACAAACGACATATTCTAACCATACACAGATCAATGTGGAAATAACTGTAAGCCTACACATACACCATATACAATATATCCAGGTATTGCTCATCAATTATAACATGTGTACAATTACACAATATACAATCAACAGAGGTTTGGTACATCTATGACCGTAACTGTGTGCAGACCTTCCATGAACCTCCTAGCCTTAGACCACATTGCTCATCATGCTCAACAGTGGGTCACCCCCGATATGGGACTAAACTCTACCCGGGGAAAAGTAATCCTAGACCTAGGCTAAGGCTACGAGAAACTACATTGTGCAACTGGAATGATTCTCTCCAAGGAGCCTACTTACACTCACTACTCAAAAAATATCATTCCCCACATGCCTGTCCCACCCCGAGAATATGCACCTTCACTACTCTGCAGTCCATCGATTGCTCCAGTTCCCTTCCAGTCCTTCAACAATAGGCCGAGTCAATAATTATCAGAGCTCTGTAGCTGGTACTAGAATCCATCCAGGAGAAATCACTTCCCAATAAACTCTCTCACCTGGATAGAGTTTCTCAAAGGTCTAAGAACCCGTTTCTTCAACCACGGGCTTGACCACCCACCTCTTCAATCCACAACCACCAAAATTGGGTAAGGCAAGGGGATAACTCAACAATTTACAGTGGTTCACCATGACGAAAATGAATCTGGCTCTGTACTTGTTTAGTGTGTGCGTGAAATGCACAAGGGATGACCAACATGCTGAGGATGAACTCGTGGGAAACTAAATGGATAGACTGGTCATAATGTAGGGAGCGAGCAAGGAAAATGGTGAGAATGGTCATCATGCAGAATCATGAGAGAGTTGCGATGGTGAGAGAGAACATCCTCAGAAAGGTGGTCAGAATGGTTAATGAACCCCAACAAAGGTGAAAATTCCCACATAAATTTGCATGCGTCCTGGGTGACACTTGGCTCTCTAGGAGCACGCTCCTCTCCACTTGGAGTTTGTTCCTCTACTCAAAGGAACTTAGGATAACTGGGTTTATTTTCCCAACTTTAGTAATTTTCAAGAATACATTATAATATTCCCTTGGGTTAAGCCCTCAAGCTTAGCCCCTCTTTCCTATCCTATCAACCTCATTCCTTTCCCTACCTAGTGGAGCTTAGTCCCCCATAACTATTTCTTCGTGGTCGATATACACACAATGATGTATTTTTTTATTAATAATATGAATAATTACATATACAAAAATTAGTCCCACTGACCTTAGCATCTAGGCTCTTCGGCCTAATAAACACATAAGCCTACCAGCTTATAATTACTTGGCTCACCAACCTACAAACATCATTAAATTTCATAGGGGCTCGACCTTGGGGTATTACACCAGGTATGGTCTGTAGATGTGATTAATGAGGCGCATGAATGTGGTTGGCACATTCGTCAACCCAAATGGCATTACCATGAACTTGAAAAGCCTAAATATGGTCTTGAACATTGTCTTCCATGTGTGTTTTTTCTGCATGCACACTTCATGGTACTCGATTGTCAAGTCCATCTTAGTGAAGAAGAAATCCCCTTGTAGGAGGTCCAACAAATCTTCTATCTCGGGAAGGGGATATCATTTTTTAATAGTTTATTTATTAAGGGCATAGTAGTAAGTGATGAGGCACCACTCACAAGTTTATTTCTTGGGGATAATAAAGGGATGGTATGCATAGGGGGACGATCAAGGTTTAATGTGGCAATATTCCATAACTTGGCCAATTTGGTGTTCAATTTCAGAAGCTTCTCAAGGCGCATGGAGGTAGGAAGGGGCATTCGGTAAGGATGTGAATGGTATGAGGTCAATGGAATGATCAATAGAGTGAGACAGGGGTAATCATGTGGTTTATGTGAATACATCATAAAATCCATCGAGCAAGGGGATCATGTCCGAAGGTGTAGGAGTGGACAAATTATCAGGTTTAACAAGATGAACTAAGAAAAAGGAGACATGTTTATTGATATTGACCTGCTTAATTGTCTCCTTGTCAGTAAGTGATAGAGTGGGATTAGGAGCAGATGATGTGAGAACATAGCTACGCCCATCCATTTGTAGATTATATTGGTGAGCCTTGGCATGGTATACAACGTGTCGGGCCTGTTGCTAGCAGAGGTCAATTAATAAGTCTTCACAATCGAGAGGGGAGACATCACATGCGACTCTATCGTGAAATAGACCAATGGCGAAGGTGACTGCACAACACCTAGAGACTGTGAGATGAGGGCCACCCTTTTGTACCCAACTAAGTTTATATGGGAATCGATGTGAAGTAGTATGTAGTTGGAGGCATTGTACCAGGTCCTGTGAGACGAGGCCATTTTGGATACCATTGTTCATAATGAGTGTGGCCAATTCATGTTTGATCTCGAAAAAATGGGTGAAGAGAGGAACAATATATGTGCCTAGATCATTAGCGGTCATTAAAATGAGAGATGTGTCTCCTTCAATAGGGTTATCAAGGTAAACCACTTCAGGATATGTAGGGGAACCGGTCAAAGAAATTTCGATAATTTTTTTTTTGTTAGTGCGCAGATTATTAAGTGCGTGACAATCGATAGAAGAGTCTGAATTGGTCTTAAGGAAAAAACACAAGGGTGCAGTATGGGATGAGGTGAGGAAAAAATGTGGGCCAACTCAAGGGAGAGTAGGATAATTCCCAGGAGTGGATGCTCATGCTCGAGCTTGAGGAGAACATAGTTGAGGTACCATCTTACGGTCAACAACCAAGACCCGAAGAAAATCCTTGTCCAAGGAAGGACTTTTGAACATATCTACTTCATGATGGATTCTTAGCAATAATCCGTAATTGAAATTGACAATTAATACATATTTCAGATAAATCATGTGGAGATGGATGCATAGTTTGTAGAATATGCTATTGTATCTCTGAACGGACTGATTTGCAAGTTGTCAAATATGCAACCATCTGGCGAGGAGGTTCTTGGCGATAACACAGTGGGTAGAATCTCTCTCTGAGAGCATGGTAAAATTCATCTCACGTCACAATGTTTGGTGTCTATGTCTCGATTGGGTCGCCTCTATCCATGATCATGGAATAATTCTCTAGCTGAGTGTCCCATCATGTCTGTGCAATTCCCTTGAGTTGCAAACTGGCGATCTAAAGATTCGTTTATTCTGTCGTCTCAGGAGATGTACAAAATTATGTGGAAAGAATGTGAATCTGGGAATCAACATCCTCGCCATTCATTCAACCCCCAAAATTAGGTAATTGGATGCACTTATCAAGATGCATGGGTGTTGGAGCTCTGCTCTATTGCAGATGAAGTAGCTGTTGGAGAGGCATCGTTAAATCCTAAATTGGAGTTGTGGAAGTGGATGCATAATCCTTTGTATATGTCTCTCTTTGTGGTGGAATAATTTTTAATCACCACGGATGTTTATATGTTACTCGATGTTGCACTGATAATCATTGAACTCTTGAGCACACTGAGAAGGCATCGGTTAGTACCGTGAATAATGCATGTGAAGAATGATGCATGATGAACATGTTGGAATCCCTGAGGAGGGAACACTAGAATTCCTAAGAAGGACATATGGATCTGAGAAAGAAAAAATTGTTGGATAGACTCTCTTCTGAATTCCATGGCTGAGTAGAAATCGACTTGGATCCAGGCTATGATACCAATGAATTCGCAATTCTATCTGTAAAATTAAAAAAATGCAGCAATCGAATAGACTAACACATAAGAACTAAATGTTTCAAAAATACAAATACATAGAGAATGAAAGAGAAAAAACAATTGAAGTGAGAAGTTAGAGACCATTCCTTGTATTTCAGCAAGAAGAAACCCTTTTTATCAGACTAGGCAAATTTTGGTTACAACAACAGGAAGAGACTTTATGATTTTATTTCTAACCAACAAGTGTTGTTTCAATTTTTATTAATTGACTTCCTCACGAAAACAACATGTTAATTAATTTTTAGGAATTGCCCCACTCAAATAGACTGGAAAGGGAAGTTTACAATAGAAACAACTATATGTCCTCATGCTAACTAGCGAAGGAAGATCGATGCCCTCTGTAGTGGCACAAAATCCCATTCAGGTCTTTCATCTTCAATAGAGAGATTATCGAGGGACATATTCCTTCTGTGTACCTTATTTCTTGGCTCTACTCCTATTTCCTTATTCAACACATAAAATGTTGAAGGATTCTTTGTTATTCCTTTTATTTCCTTTTGGATATCATTAATTTTCATAAACATCCGATCCATGAAATCTAATATGGCATATAGCTTTCTGATTTATTCTTTCAAACTTGTGGTATCAGTAAGAACATGTGGTATTATCTCCATCTTCTCATTGAGGTTATTCATATCTGCGTTTTCTTTCTTGGCTTCTTCAACCATATTCAAGACATCCTTATGCAATTCATCAATATTGGGACCAATAAATTGAGCTTGAAAATTACCCCAATTTAATAATTTTCATTCATCACTTACTGATTTGACTAATGACCTAACATGAATATATTCTCTTTTTCTCTTCAATCCTTCAGAATGCTAGTGGAAATGAATACTGGGCAGGTTTCTTCCTAAGAGGAAGGACACTTATCCTGTTGGATGTCTTTTGGTAGTCCCTAAGCCCTCTATTGGAAAGGATAGCATCATTAATTTAGTTGATGGTATAAGGGATCTATGACCATGTATATTATTCATTTTTTCTTGTCAAGTAGTACAATATCGATATTCTTATCTAAGACTAGTTTTGTTCTATGCTTCATTTGTCATTTGTGCATTGAAATATTGAGCACATGTATGGATTTATTGAGTAGAAGAGTATAATTATGGATATCTAAAAGACAAATATTTGTTGGATATGTGCATTGGGATAGGCTTTTTGTTGTATGAGGTTTTTTTGCACCAGTTATTTTTAAAACCATCATACTTATTTTTCCATTTAGTTGGGTAGAAGATTCCAATCTAGCTAAAGGGTAGAGGTTGAATTGTAATAGAAATCAAACTGAGTTATAAATAATTTCAAGTTTTTAAATATTGTAAAAATGATTTATTGATGATGATTAACATCCACTAAGACCGAATTGGTCTATCGGACCTTAAGAGGGCAAGTGATTACTTGTGATTCTTTAGAATTTTGTTTCTATGCTTGAAAAGAATTAAGAGAAGCTTCCCAAGATAACCATACTTTTTTTGAGTTAAAAAGTTAGGAAAGTTGGTGGTGTGATACATATTTTGAAAATGAGATCTCATATTACATAGCATTTAAATGAAATGTTATGCACATTAAATTTGAGTTCTAAATAAATATACCATACAAAATTGAATAGTTTAATTTTTTCAATACAGATAATGCTTTGTTTATAAAACTAATACACTTATTATAAATATATATATATTTTTTTAATTTCTTTACAAAAGTTATTGGATTAAGTTTTTATAAAGATAAATTTAATTTATACTATAATATTAACTTTATGTATTCATTTTTATTTTTAAAAAATTAAGAAATATAATTTAAAAATAATTCAAATAATTATAGTAAAAATGGGTTGTGTAATTCCTCTAAAAATATAAACTTTTATATCCTTTATCTACCCATTTAAAAAGATATGTTCACAAACTATTTTTTCAAGAATGGTAACAAATAAATCAAACATGGATAGTTATGTCAACTAAATTAGTAGAAATTCCTAGAGATTAGGTTGTTTACACTATCTCTGTGCAATTTGGAAGGAATGTAATGATTTCACTTTGGTTATGAGGATGTGAATTTTAAACAAAATAATTGTATTTTTTTTGTTAACATGTATAATATGACAATTTTTCATCTATTTTTCATTAAAATTAATTTTCATATATAAATAAAGTAATTTATTGAGAATAAATGTGTTAAATTGATGAACTTAGAAACACACACTTAAAAAAAATAACATTTATTGATGCATTTAAATTTCTTCTAGATGATACAAATATTGAAGAAACTATTGTTTTTGAGATGAGATTAATATTGAAGAAGTTCTTTAAAAAGCAAAAGAAAGGGGGTAGAGCCTAAAATATTATTTAAATATGGATGAAAGTTAATACACAAATTGGAAATTCAATTTACATATTGGAGAGTGAATCAAGGAAATCATATTTATTAATCATGAAACATATTGAACTTATATAAGATATTGAGAAATTCGGAATAATAAATGTCATGGAAATAAGGTATTTTGTGACTATAAAATATTTACCTTTAGAATTGTATAAAGACTTATGTCAATTGTGAGTACAATATTTACCTTTATAATTGTATAAATACTTATACATGTATAAATACTTAAGTGACTTGTGTGGGTACATGGAATACCTAATATTCCTTTAAGGGATGAATATTTTTCATATATTAAAATATTACATAACAAAAAATTAAGTGCATAAATTTGCTAGAGTCTCTTTTATTTTATTTTTGTTGACTAAGAACATAGAAAATAATGGAGAAACACTTTACTTTGTATATTACATATTTAATGGAGGAAGGAAGAGGGCCACATAAAACAAAATTTATTAGTCTTTGGAAAATAAAGGATGGTAGTGCAAAATCAATGTATGAATCTTTATTAGGATTATTATTTGAAATGGATTTAGCTAAATATAAAATTGTGAGATTCATGAAGTGCACCATTTGTTATACATTCGTTGTGTAATGAAGTGCACCATTTGTTATACATTAGTTGTGTAGTACAACATGAGGCATTTGATATGATTCATGATTCAAATTAATTTCTAGAGTTTAATTATATTGATAAGTTAGCCAATAAAGTATATTTTTGGTTGGAAAAAATTGTAAAAAATTGTAAAAAGATACACAGAACTTAAAAGTTTAACATATTTATTTCAAATTGATATAAGTTATAGATATTTCAAATTCATCAAATCTAATGGTTTTTTAGGGATATGGGATGAACATGCTTATCAAAAAAATTTCAACATTATTACAAGAATTAAAACATGATAATAGAAAGATTTATGAAATGGAAACAATACTTCAAATTCGATTTTGTATTCATTTACCAAGGGATGTTCAACTAAATTAAACATGTTAAATTAGTGATTTCAAAAAAAACATATTAATATAATATCTATTGATACAAATGTTTGAAGTAACTAAATTAAATAAGTTCAATTAACGATTTCAAGGGAAACACATTGGTATAATATCTATCTGTATGCAATTAGATGTGCTCATTGAAACATATTCTCAATATGTTCCATATTTCTTAAAGAAATTAGAGCATGTAAAATTATAGTTTATTGATGTTGACATGTGTATATCCTAATATTTGAATTTATACATAATTCACCTGGGTTAGTTATTATGGATTTTTTCCAAACTTTGATTGATTGATAGATTTGACACTATTCAATGCAACAAAGTGATTAAGTTCTCATTCTTATTTTGTAAAAGAAAATAAAAGAGACTCTAAACAAAACCATGGTTGAGATGTTTATATGAAAAATTTGACATTGAATTTTTTCAATAATTGATATAGAAAAATGTGAAGGTGAAATATCATGTTTTATTATTAATTTGTATATAGAAAGTTTTATTATTACTTTACACTGGGAATGTCCAAAAAAAAATCATGGTTGGAGCATTGGAACAATGTAGAGAAAAACCTAAGTGATATGATTTTTATCCAAATTTAATGAAAATGATGAAAATAGTTCTTACTCTTCAAGCCAAGCATTTCTAGTTGTGAAAAGGGCTGTAAGAAAATTGATAATAGATATAGCCTTTTTTTAGAAGCATTATACACTTCTATGTTTTTACTTTATTAGGTAGATTGAAACACAATTTATGAAGATTGGACATGAATGAAATTGAAATTGTGTCAAATAATTTGAATTTCATTTAATTCTTTAGAAGTTATGTTTCAAAAGTGGTAAGTTAAGAATTAAATTTTTTATAATCAATGGGCTGTAAAATAATGATCTATGTATGAAATTTTAGGTCATTTTTCTTTTTCATATGATTTTTTTTTTTTTGCCAGATTGACAATGTAAAAGGGTGAAAATGAAGGTAACCCTTCAAATTAACTTTTCCCTTCAAATTTGATTAAGGAAGGAATGTATAAATTTTGTCTAACCATCAATGGCTGCAAACAAAATTCCTTGAAATGGAAATTGACCAGTTTTGAACCTCTCAAATATAAAGATTATTTTGAACATGTTAAATATAGAGATTGGAAACAAAAGCTTCTTGAATTTTTGTATAAACTTCTTCTATTCATTCTATTCATTGAATACCACACTATTCATCATCCAATAAACATGAAGAAAAATACATATCACCAATAATTAATACTAAATGATATATATATTACTTATAATAGTCTTATAGCTTTTCTATATATCAACCATTCTATATGAACCATTGAATTGAATTTTCAGTGTATGTGTTTCAACCATTGAATTTTTCGTTTTATTTTTAGCAGTCATCAGATCAAATCAGTCTTCGTTGCCCTTTTAACTCCTGCGTTCACTGTTTGGATGTGCAGTGAATATGTTGCAAAAGTTTGCAGTGTGGAAAGTTGCAATTATCTGGTTCTTGACAGAAGTTCGACCACGTCGTAGATCAACAGTCTACGGTTTCTTTACAAACTCCGGGACGGGACGACCAGAATGGAGTACGCGCTATTAAAAATACGGAAAAGGCTAGTGGGAGGTTGGATAATTGTTTGGCAGAGGAACACGGCCAGAGCTTTATTGCGCCTTCATCTATTAAAGATTACCACTCTAAAAACGAAGCGCCAAAATGTACCTGAATGCCAGATGTTAATGTTGATCAACTTGAAAGACTAAAAACAGATAGGATGAATGGCACTCACCCTCATACAAAACACACTGATGAAAGAATTCGAGAAACACACCCAGGTAAAGAATTCCACACTTTATTTAATGGAAAAGGAAGTTGATTCGGTGAAGGATACAACAAACTCGAAGGAAAAGGCAAAAAGGGGAAGGAATTATAGGTTATATTTTATTTGAATTTATATATTATTATTGGGTACATTTCTTAATTGGAGATTTATTTTAATATATTAAGATATTATTAATAATTATTTTAATATATTAAGATATTTATACAGTAAAAATATTCTTTAAACTTATAGATTTTAAATATATATGGTTTACTAATGAGACATTTTTAGAAAGGTATGTGAAAGAGGAAAGGGTGTTTAAATTATGGTCAAATATATATATAGAAAGAAAGAAGGTATGTTAAATAACAAATACATTTATATTACAACTTATTAACTATTAGACACCCAAAAATTATGTTAAATTATTTTATAATTTTTATATTTGATTTTATTAAAACAATATTTATAATAATGGACAAAGATAACTTGATAAGTAAATTAATGTAGTATTTTAATAAATTAGTTTAAATTCAATTTAATTCCCTTTTTATTATGAGTGAAATTGGATTTGATCTGTTATTTTATTTTTAATTAGCTTGATTTTAGAAATTAATGTAGTGTTTTAATAAATTAGCTTAAATTCAATTTAACTCTCTATTTATTATGAGTGAATTTAGATTTGATTTGTTATGTTATTCTTAATTAGTTTGATTTTAGTCAAGCTTTATGGAATTATTTTGGAAAAGAAGATTAGTTTTTGGCTATAAAGTCACCCTCCACGCTTGTTTTTGAGATATCATTCAATTGTGAACCATCTTGTTACTTTTAGGATAATTGCAGAGGAATTATGCAATACTAAAACAAATCCTTTTTGTTGTTTTGTTGACTTTAGAAAATATTTTGACATGGTTCCTAGGAAAAAGATTTGGAATAGGTTAGAAGAGATAAAAGTGTTTCTCCACTTGAGAGCTACTGCAATAAAGATGTATGAGAACGTTATTGCTAAGTTTAAAAACATTGAAGAATGGTTAAAAAAGATTAACTGCAATATCGGAGTCAAACAAGGTTGCCCCTTGTCCCCTACCCTTTTTGGCATATCCAATGACAAGTTAGAAGATTGCTTGGAAAAAGAAGGTTGTGTCGGCCCTACTCTCACTGGTATATTCATCAATATTTTTCTTTATGCCGATGATATCATTCTTATGGAAAGGAGTCCCCATGATCTTGAAAACCAACTAAGAATCCTCAAGGATTTTTGCTCTAATATGGGTATGACTGTTAATACTGATAAGACTAAGGTCATGATTATTAAATACAATAACATCCCTTATGATACCTTTGTATATGGCAACAACAACTTGGAGGAAGTGATTTCATACAAATATCTTGGAATTGATATTCACCACAAGCTCAATTGGAATTATAGCATTGAGAAAAGGATTATTGGGGGATGGAAAGCTTATTATGGGCTTGAAAACAATTGTAAATCAGTTGATCTTTGGAGTTCGGATAAGAAGAAACTCCTCTTTGAGACTCTTGTTACACCTGTTATCAAGAATGATTTTAAGGATGGAAATTTATTTTAAACTGTAGAAACCTTAGCGAATCTTACTAATCCTTCATATGCCAACTATAAATGATTGGGGATATTTTTGTAAAAATATTCAAAATTTTAAGGATTTTATATAGTGTTTATAAAATTTTGGCGATTTTTAAGGTAAAATAATTTTGTCCTATGAAATTTGGCCGAATCATTTTTAAAATAGCGAATCTCGTTTTTGGAAAAGCCATGGAAAATTATCCCATGAGTGAAATTTGGCCCCTAAAATCATCCCCGCATGTTATTATTTATGGATGTGAAGAGTGGGGCTGTAGTATCTCTCGTGAATCCTGGAGAAAGATAGAGCAAATAAAAAAGAATTTTATAACCTATAATCTCAAAATTAAAGGAAATATGCCCTATCCAATCCTCCTCTTAGAAACAAGTCTCTTCCCCATTGAGAGAATGATGATGACTAAATACCTAATGTATAATAACAAGTTAAACACTAGGAGACAAGAGGCTTCCTAAAATTGCTTCAAAATCGAGTCATAACCACCATCGATTCAAGTGAGGATGGCATAACGATGACCGGTCTTAGATAAACTTTTGGGGAATCATGGAACACACCATTTTGCAAAATAAAGATACTATTAAAAATAAAGTCAAATCAAAATTTGTCGAGCCTATACCCATATTAGATCTCATTGTCAAAATATTTGTCACACTACCAACCTTCCTAACCTCTTAGCTCAACAAAAGTATGGTGATCTTGTAAAACTTCTCTTAATGCTTTTCGAGCATAGAAACACAATTCCAAAAAATCTCAAGTAATCACTTACCCTCTTAAGATCGGATAGACCAATTCGATCTTACTGTACATTAATCATCATCATCATCATATTAATTTTATTTACATTATTATAATTTTTTAAATGCTATATATCAATTCCATCTTAAATATAAAAATAATTACACATCTCCCTAGTACCACCTCTAAACACAATAATATTTTATTAAAATTTATTTACATAAATATTTTTTATTTATTAAAATCATTATACAATCTAAAGTTTAATAAATAAATTAATACAATATTTTAATAAATTTTATTCATAATTACTATTTTTTATTTATTAAAATAACTTTACACTTTAAATTTTATATAATATTTTAATAAATAATCATTAATAATTTTATTTATCAAAATCAATTTGTAATTCAAATTTTTATGTTTAATATTTTAATAAATAAGAATAAATCAATTTTTATGTTTACTGAAATTTAGATTTGAATTATTTCGGACATTCCCTTGCCAAGAGATCGAATATTTTACCAAAAGCTTCATCTTGAATTGAATGAGTAACCAATAATAACTTTATCAAATTTTTTAATTGAATTAGTCAATAATAATATCTTATTAAATTTTTTTAATTGATATTAATATTTATCAATTTTTTTCAATTGAATTAGTCAATAATAATAATATCTTATCGATTTTTTTGAATTGAATTGATATTAATATTAAAAAATGATCAAATTTTAAATTGAATTAATATTAATCTTAAAAGTTGAACAAATTTTGAATTAAATTATCAATTTTTGAATTGAATTAATCAATAATAATATCATCATTTTTTTTTAATTAAATTGATATTAATATTCAAAGATACCCAAATTTTAAATTGAATTAGTATTAATGTTGAAAGTTGACCAAATTTTGAATTGAATTAGTCAATTTTGATGACTCATGAAAACTTTTTGAATTGAAATAGTATTAAATTGCCATCTATTCATGGTCATGAATTCCAAAAGGCGAAGGGAGATAAGTCATTCATGACAATCTCCCACCACATGAAAAAGATGCAGCACCTTGTCCGTCTTGTTATAGTGCTGATCATGTCCTAAGGACCATATGTGTGCGATCCATGCATTTCAAAAGCTCATTATTATATAATTTTGATTTATAAAAAAAAATTATAAATATATTTTTTATCAATAAAACAAAATATAAATTATTTTAGTAATAATAACTATAATATAATATTGGGTAGTTTAGGCATGATAAATCCAAAGTTAACAAATCTTACCACTTCTGTCTATTACTAGATCATGTGTTTATTATTCACAACATCCACTTTCCTAATCTTTCAAATCAACAAAATTTTATTGATCCGAGAACATTTCTCTTACTATTTTTTAAACATTGAACTAATATTTTAAAGAAATTTCACATTCATCATCACCATAAAATGATAAAATCTCCTTAAAAAAAATTATTTGGAAAAGATTGGATCGCCTAAAAAAACGACTCATACAGTGCTACGATCACCTCATATTGACAAAAAGTCTAGAGAACACTCTAGAAATGGAGATACATAAACAATTGCTGGTCACAGAAACAGAAACGCATGAATCGTCATTAAGTTATTTCGGTCAATGCAACTCGAAGGACATAAGACTTTGGTCAGGCCCAATATTGTCCAGCCCACGGGATGTTCATACCCTACCATGTGCTCCTGGCCCTGCACCTCATATAAGAGGGAAAGTAATCTCTTGTTTTCGTTAAGGTCTCATATAAGAGCGAAAGTAATCTCATGTTTTCGTTAAGTTCAGATAGACCAATTTTAACCATCATTATCATAAACCTTCAGTCATGATACTTAAAGAGAAAGAGTGTTGGTTAAATAATAAACAAGGACCAAAGATACTGGATACTCAAAAAAAAGTCTCAAAATTATGCAAATCCAAGGATACAGGATAGCTCACATACGGGAACTCGCAGAGTAAGGTAGAATGAGAAAAACGCCATTGCTGGAATCCTCTGCTTGATGGGAGTAATACCTGCACGTCTTCGTTTGGTTGACACATATAACTGTTTCCATGATTGTCTATTGGTGATAACTTCTGCAACAAACGTTTTCCTATCGTTGGACAGTGAAATCGCTAGGTATATACCGCAATCGATTGGTCTGCTGCGTGACAACGAATGGCACAGGCAACTGTCAAGCAATTTCTTAACTGGAATCCAAATGGCATGGAAATTAATGCCAAAACAAACTAATTTGCGGTTAAAATCGAAATCCCTATATGTTAAAAAACAAAAAAAAAAAAACTTTTTCTTTTGGTCTTTCGAACTCGAGAAAATTTGTCCTTGGCCTGTACATTAGACAAGAATGAAGAAGGGAATCAATACACAGCCCTCAATCGCTACTTTGACATGTTTGATGCAGATGAGAGCCTTAGACAGATTTCGTCTTCGAAATCAACACGATGCATCACATAGTAGCTCACAATACTACAATTCAACACAACAACAAATGACTAAGAACCTAAAGGCTTTCCTTGCTTGAAAAAAAATAAAGCCAACAAACCACACAATCTGTAGAGCCAGAGATGAATGTCTCCGCATTCCTGCAGTTTTCCAAATATTGCAGTAATAAATCATCACAATGCGGAGATTCCAATAAGGTCTGCGCTTGCAAGGAAAAATCTATTTTCAGATGATTTTAATAAAAATCGAGGCCGACGGTTGAAAATCGGGAAGGAGATCGACGCTCTCGACGGGAAATTCGTCAGTTTGTACTTGCTAATGGCTCAGCCCATTGTTGAGGTGAATCGTTCATTGTGAAGAAGAAAAATCACCAGCAGTTGGTATTTATGTTGGAATATATAATTCCTATTTATCTAATATGATGTATTAAGAAGTAGAGTTGATCTCTAAGTGAGTTGTGTGATCTTATTATTAGGAGTTTGTTAGGGAGTTGGATTAATGAGATCCTAGATTCGTGTTTATAGTTGAGACATTTGCTCAACCTCTCATCCTATATTTGGAATAAGTTAGATCTGATAACTATCAGTGAGCTCTATATAATGAGCCACAAATGTATTGTATAATGAATCAAGTAATCTAATAGTGTTGTGTTATAATGTCTCTCTCATTTATTAATTTGGTATCAGAGCATGACTCCCTCACAACAGTGCCCAGGAACATGAGAAGAGTAGAGAAATAATCTGATTTCTGAGTGTTGGCGGATCTTGAGAGAGGCGGATCCCTGAGATATTGGCTGAGATAACGAGATCATTGGCGTGAAGCATCTCGTGAAGCATCATTTGGAGTATCTTCACGTTCTGTGTCGGCTGTGAGGAATTGGTGCGCTGTGAGAAGAGATTGGAAGCTATCTGCGTGAAGAGATAGTCATTGTTAGTAGCCGCGAATATCATCCAATGGCCGATTGAAGAAATCAATGAGTTGCGGTCGGTTGAGCTTGTCGTCGAGAACCCGCTGTTTCAGCCGAGGTCTGTGGTGGAAGTCGATGCAACCGAGGGTTCTCAGTTGGATATTGAGCTCGTTCATGAATTCCCGGACGCTGTTGCCATTGACGCGGTCGAAAGCGACTTAGTCTACAACTGCATCACTAGCGAAGAGGCTGCCGGTAGAGGCGTTTGTTTAACTTATAGGAGCTGTCGTCTAGAGCGTGGAGTGTTGCGTGCTCATCTCGTCGACTGTTATTTGGAGTGCTGCGTGTTGTGTTCGTCTGTTGACTGTTGTGTGGGGTCACTGCTTGGAGGAGCCATGTCCACTGACGAAGGGACATGAATTAGAGGCGGCTGAATAGAGAGCCAGTGGAAGTGTTACTAGCTTAGAGGCATCTGGACTAGAATATGTCTCGTGGAATTGGATTTCCTTGGAGATTGGATTTCAGAGAAAATTCGCAACTCTGAGGAGCTCGTACTGAGGTTATTGTTGTCGTTCTATACGTTGGTTCATCGAGTGATGGTGGCAGTGATGATGAAGATGCAGCAGATGTTGATACTCTGGAGTCATTTTCTGATAGGGTTGCCAATAATGTTAGCAAGGAATCAAATGAGGAAGGAACTGGTGATCACAGAGAAGATACAAGTGACAATGGAGAGGATTTTGACATAGATGATCAAGAAGAGTCTTGCAAAGAAGAGGAAAAATACACTGACCTGGATGAAGAAGTAGGATCTCCACAGGAGGAGATCTCTGTTGATGAAGATATTAAGTCTGATGAAGTAAGCGATTCTGTTGAAGAGGGGGAGGCTTCTCATTTACAATCAGCCTCTAAAAAGAGGAAACTTGATGCACTTAACACACGAAAAGATATGTCATTGTAGAGTCTTCGGGCTTTGAAAAAAATATCCTTGGACAAAGTTGTAAAATCTAGCCTCGTCAATTATGTGGGTCAGGATGATGGTATTTTGTCAAATGAGGATTTTAAATGCATCAGGGAACTTCAGGCAAAGAATACCGCAAAAATAGCTTGGATCTCATGTATTATCGTGGTGTTGCTGCAACTATAATTGTTTATGACATAACAAATTCAGATTCTTTTGTTCGAGCAAAGAATTGGGTGCTGGAGCTACAAAAAAAAGGCAACCCAAATTTGGTTATGGCCCTTGCTGGAAATAAGGCTGATGTGGCAGTGAAGAGGAAGGTTGAAGCAGAGGAAGATGAAACATATGTAAAGGAAAATGGTCTATTTTTCATGGAAACCTCAACAAAGACGACGCATAATGTCAATGAATTGTTTTATGAAATTACAGAGAGATTACCTAAAGCATGACTGGTGAAGTAGTTGTAGTGTAGTGGTTCGATCGACGAGTGCGTAAAGGAAGTGAGCGTGATTTGTTTGCCCCTGAGCCCAAGGTGGTATCCCGGAACCACAGTGTTGCCGAAGAGAATGCTCAAGAAGTTCTTCTATAGACTACATGGAGGTGTTATAACAAAATGAAGTGAGGTCTACATGCTCATTCTGTCGGACTCACACATCCTCCAAATTAAGTCACAAAAGTAAGAAAGTGAGATTGAGTCGTGCTTATATTTCTTGTTTGAAGGTGTGATGATAGTTATTCAAAGTTGTGTGAAGTGGTTGTGTGTCTTGGTCAAGAATGATGTTGAAATGTAAATGAACATATGTAATGGGCTTGTAATATTGGGCATATGATTGGTGAGAGTATTGTTGATATTTTGTATACCTGATTGAATTGTTGTAGGGGGTGCATGATCAGTTGTACCCGACACCCTAGGTTATGGTCCAAGTTGTAATTCTTAGCCATAGGCAAGCTAATTTCCCCAGGTTTGTTGTAAGCCCTGTTAGTAAGGCATAAACATGCATACATGTTGTAGTGCAGAAGTGCGTGTGATCACAGGATGTGATACTCTCTCATAGGCAGAGAGGTTGTTGTATCAAGTTGTAGAATTAACCACTAGGGTAGGTACGAGGGTGGTAGGTGTACTCGTATGCTAGCTTGATGTTGAATCAAAGACTTTGGATCTTCAATTCAAGGTGGGGATGTGAGATGGAAGAATCTCAAAGTGTGAGACCAAGTTGTGAGTCTTAGAGTATGAGGGACCAAGTTACGTTTAAGGGAGAATTTAACATTGATGAACCATATAGCTGAAAACAATTCTTAGAGAGCTAGCGGTTACAGCGGCAGATGACCCATGTATTCTGGTAGATGGATTGTGTTTTATATGGACATCAATAATTATATGCAGGTAGAAGATGCAAGAGGAAGCAAAGAAAGTTCAAGGATGAAGCCCATAGTAAAGCAAGCTCAAGTGAAAAATTGAAGCCATGACAGTGATGAAGATATGACCACAAAGATATTTAGATAAGTAGTCATTAAGGGAAAGTGTTGGAATATATAATTCCTACTTATCTAATATGATGTATTAAGAAGTAGAGTCAATCTCTACATGAGTTGTCTGATCTTATTATTAGGAGTTTGTTAGGGAGTTGGATTTATGAGATCCTAGATTCGTGTTTATGGTGGAGATATTTGCTCAACCTCTCATCCTATATTTGGAATAAGTTAGATCTGATAACTATCAGTGATCTCTATATAATAAGCCACAAATGTATTGTATAATGAATCAAGTAATCTAATAGTGTTGTGTTATAATGTCACATTCATTTGTTAATTATTCAAACTCAACTGCAATACTGGTTATAGGCAATAATTAATTCCTCAGCAACTGGTCTTCCCCTAGAGATAATCGGCCCTTAATATCACCCAGAAAATTGGTGATTGAGCCGCCGGCTCTAGACTACTTGGCGGTTAGCAGGTTAGATACGATTCATTTCTGTAAGTAGTCATTTTGCGATATGATTTTTCACTTAATACAATCATGCCCTGCAAACAGTTTGAAAATGAATGTGAATGGATTTTGTAATACAGTGTTACATATCATAAAATGTTTTTTTTAAGAAGTCACGGGTTTAAATTTAGAAGAGTAGGATATGTATATATATATTTTTTAAGTTCATGGAGTCAAATTGCTAAGTCAAATTACTCAGCTGAAGGATAACTTCTTCCACAAAAAAAAAAATGTCATACTTCAATTTAGTTTTTAACTTAAATGTTACCTTAAAAATAAACAGTTATTATAGTATATTACCTTAAAATTAACTGTTTTTATCTTAGAATATACCGGGGATACCTTGACTTGGTTTTTTCACTTACAGTTTCCCTTTTCCAGTAACTTGGCCATCAAACAATCCAACCACTTACAGGGTTTACACCTTTAGACTTCTATATTATTTTGATGTAAGGCATTTATGCTACTAATGTTACATCTCAAAAAACCATTAAGCATTGGTTAAGATAGTAGCCTTAGGTGAAGGGTATATGTTCTGTAAAAAGTATCCATGAGCTTTTTCCACAGGCATCGTAGCCTTTAAAACTAAGCGATGGTTGGATTTTGGGTACTCATTAGAATGCTTTGTGCAACTATTGTTAGACAATGAGAAACATCTAGAATGTATTAAAAATTGTTTAGATTTTGTTTCATTAGTATGTAGATTGACATTGAAGGTGGTTTGAGATCCACTTAGATAGGAGAGTTATTTAATCTATTATTAAACTATAAATGTAATAGTTTTCTCTCATCTATGTCTTTAATTTGGTATTAGAGAAACACTTTAAATAACCACTTTGAGGACCCACACAATTATTGCTGCTGGCATTTGCACACAGAAGGAACAATAAGTTAATACTGCAGTTTATTTAAATAATCTAAGTTCAACTAGGAAATTAGATTTCCAAACTCCTTTTGAGATTCTTTATGGTTATAAACCTAATATCAGTCATTTAAGAGTATTTGGATCCACTGCCTTTGCACATATTCCAAAGGATGAGAGAATAAAACTTGATGCAAAGTCAATCGTGTTTTTATTGGGTATTGTGCTAATCAAAAAACATACAAATTGTTTGATCCTAGTTCACATAATTTTTTTGCAAGTAGAGATGTGATGTTTCATGAGAATCTTGATACAGTTGATAAAATGAATGATTCAGATGCTTGGAATAATGATAGTGATTTAAACATGTCAAAATAGATGCAATGGTTAAACGTGAACAAGAACAGGTACAGGTTCAAGAACGAAATGAAAACAATATGGACACTTCAAGTAGTCAGGATACATCAAATAGAGAAGAGTCACCACAGAGTAGGAGACAATATGAAAGCAGTGAAGGACCTAGGAGGTCATCATGGAAAAGTCAACCACCTATAAGGTATAAAGAGTATGTATTGATGTCTCGTGTAATGAATGTTGTAGAACCTGTAAACTATGATCAAGCTAAGAAAACATGAAGAGTGGATAAATGCTATGAATGATGAATATGATTCCCTTATAAAAAATCAAACATGGGAATTAGTTGAACTTCTTGAAAACAAAGTCCCTATTGGAAGCAAATGGTTGTATAAATATAAATTTAAAGTAGATGGTAGCATTGACAAATATAAGGCAAGATTAGTTGCAAAAGGATATTCGCAAAATGAGGGAATTCATTATGAAGATACTTTTGCACCAATAGCTAAATTGAATACAATTATTGTATTGATTGCCTTAGCTACATAACATAATTGGAAAATACATCATTTAGATGTCAAATATTCTTTTTTGAATGGTGATTTAAAAGAAGAGGTTTATTTGGTTTTACATTAAAGGTTTTTCAAGTAGGGACAAGAGCATGGGTTTGTGAAAAGAAAAAATGATCTTAACCTGTATGTTTAGAAAGATGAAGAAGTAAATGTTTCTTTAATATCTTTATATGTGGATGATTTCATTATTACAGGAAGTGCATGCAAGTTAATTGAAAAGATTAAAATTCAGTTGTCTTAAGAATTTGAAATGAAAGATCTTGGCGAATTGCATTACTGTTTAGGAATTGAGGTTTGGAGAGAGCCTGGGAAAACATTGATCACTCAAAGTAAATATACAAAATAAATTCTTATAAATTTAAACATGATTGAATGTAAAGCTATGTCAACTCCCTTAGAATAGAATGCAAAGTTGTGCACTGAAGATGGATCTAAAGAGGTAGATGGTACTTTATATCATCAGTGGGTGGGAGGTCTGAACTACCTCACCACTACGATACCATACATTGCATACTCAGTTAGCATCATTATTCAGTTCATGACAAAGCCTTCAGAGAGTCACTAGAAAGTTTCAAATAATGTACTCCGATACTTGAAAGGAACAATAGATTTTGGTATTATGTATACTAATGAATTCAATGTTGGCCTAACAGGTTTTTCTGATTTAGATTGGGTAGGAAATCCTGATGATACGATATCTACCTCAGGATATTATTTTCATATAGGATCAGGGGTTTTATCGTGGAGTAGCAAGAAGCAACCTACTATTTCTTTGCCATCAACAAAACCATAGTATAAAGCCTTGACCAGTGCCACTTGTGAAGCTATTTGGTTGCGGAGAATTCTTGCAGATGTCAAAAAAAGAAAAATGGTCCAACATGCATCAACTCACAATCAAAGTGCTATCAAATTGTCACACAATCCAATATATCATGCAAGATCAAAACATATTGAGCTACAACATCGTTTTGTGAGAGTGAAGATTGAATCAAACTAAATTGATTCGATATTTTGTAATACCAATGCTAATGTGGTTGATATATTTACCAAACTGCTTGGTAAACTCAAGTTTGAAATTTTTAGAAGCAAGTTATGTGTCATAGAAAATCCATTTCTCCATTAAAAGAAAATGTTATAATAATGAAGAAACATCTAGAATCTATTAAAATAGAATATTATTTAGATTTTGTTTCATTGTTACGCATATTATTGATAATTATACCAAAACAAAAATTTATTAATAAAAAGCATATGGAAATCATTTTAATTAGAAAAAATAAATTCTTAAGTTGTATTAAATAGTTTGTTGGTGGGAAGTTACTTCGCTATTAATAAAATGAGTTTCAAAATAAAGATATAATCGTATAAGGATAGGATTTAAAGTTAAAAATCAAATTCTTAAGTTGTATTAAATAGTTTGTTGGTGGGAAGTTACTTCGTTATTAATAAAATGAGTTTCAAAATAAAGATATAATCATATAAGGATAGGATTTAAAGTTAAAAACCAAAAATTGTATAGCTTTGTTTTAAAAAATAGGAATTAAAGTTAAAAAAATGATATAGTTTTGTTTAAAAAAATAAGATTTAATGTTTTAAAAAAAAATTGATACAGTTTTGTTTTAAAAATTAAATGTATTTTTCATAAAGTTAATAAATTTTTTTATAATATTATTTTTTTAAATTTATATTAAAAAAATTAATATATATTTGGTAAGAGGTGAAAAGTTAAAAAGTATTTATAAAAAGATTTATTAAGTACTTATTATGATAAGGAAATAAAATTAAGAGGAAGTATATTCTAATTTTTTTTTTATAATTTCATAATTAACAAATGTATAATTT
>SNQJ01S0066927.1:35099-45552 GCA_010110895.2 Picea sitchensis | reverse complement strand
AATTTATTGAATTAAAATAATTAGTACCAAGGTTAAGAAATATTTAATTATTTTATAATATATTTTTTTTTTATAGGAATTCTAATAAATATCATTTACATTGAGATTTGATGCACTGCCAAATTCAAAGTACATGTTAACAAATAAAGTACTTATGATGGTGAAATCTTCCTAACATGTCAAAATCTTATTTAGATTGAAATCTAAGTATTATTTCATTATGAGTTTCTTTCTTGCTATTTTACAAAATTAAGACTTGCAATTTTGTCTAAATATATACTTATATCTTTTGGATGGACCAAGTAAATATGCATTCTTAAACTATTACAACATCATTGTAAAGATGGTCTTCACATAATCATGATAAGAGAAAATTAATGAAATGACAATTTAACAATAATGATATGGCTTATTGATATGATGTGAGTGATGTTGGGTATGTGTTATATTCTTCATATGATTATGCCATGAACTATACACTGGAATGAGAAAGGGGGTGTACTTCTTCCCCATGTTTAGTTGTTTTGAAAGTATATCCCATGAGAAAAAAAAAATGAGTTGCTTTTTTGTCCATTTATGTCCTGTGTTTGGTGTTTTCAGCCAATAGTTTTTTGACCCATTGTAATGTAATTCTAATCAAGGAATCTAATCCTCGTCAACAAATTAAGGTTTTGTATGTTTTTGGATCCTATATGTTGTAGTGTAATGGTGAAGTTAATACAATGCGAGTTAGAGGTGCATGTCTAAACATTTGTTGGTTTTCCCCGTTAAGGATTTCAAGGGTAAATTTCTAAGTAATCTGTGTGATTGCTATCATTTTCTTTAAGATTTATAAAGAATTTGTATGTGCATTGGTATACTATAAAGAATTAAATCCTACAAGTGATTGAAAAAATATAAGATGGATTCATGTTGATTATTGTAAATATGAGTAGCTATTTGGTCAACCTTTCTCTAAGGATGTCACCTCTTGAAAATGGGAAGAATTGTAATAAAGGACTTGATCAATTTTCACTAAATAGTGCCATAAACTATTGATTTTTTGTTACCCCTAACATGATAATGGGGAAATCTACGTATTTGTCTAATGTTGTTTTAGAAATATTTTTTTATGTTCACAAGGAGTTAGCTAGTTAGAATAAATGTTTTTCTAAAGATAATTAATGCAATAAATAACATAATTATTGCATTTATGGATCTTTTCTTTTAGTTGCATAAGTTTTATTTTATTATTTGCATGCAATACCAATGTCAAGGGAAACAAAATATCCAATGATATCCCATCATACCATATAGAGTGCAAGATCACATACCCTACGTATCCTAGAGAATTTGTAGAATCATACCAAGGAGATGGTATATTTTGGGATCTTATTAGTGGCAATTATAAGGAGAATGGAGTTTTCTTTGGAGTATAATATATTAGTTTCCAATACTTAGACCACCCATCATTCTGGTGCAATTCAATTAGATACTATAAGTATCGAGGACATCCTCAGGACTACTCTAGGTGCAATACACATGACCTAATATAAGCTTGAGTCAACAGAGAAAATTATGATAATGATATCTGGAGTTCATTAGAATTACCGACATGTCACAAAGCAATATTTGACACTTATCGAGCTCAACCTTTTTAGTATAATATATTAATTTCCAATACTTAGACCACCCATCATTCTGGTGTAATTCAATTAGATACTATAGGCATCGAGGACATCGTCATGACTACTCTAGGTGAAATACACATGACCTAATACAAGCTTGAGTCAATAGAGAAAATTATGATAATGATATGTGGAGTTCATTAGAATTAGTGACATGTGAGGAAGTAATATTTGACACTTATCGAGCTCAACCTTTGTAGGATGCATCTTATCGTATTCTTCTTTCATTTTAACTATTTTCATATTAATGGTAGGAAATGAAATATATTATCGATATGCATACACATGCTTGATCCCTAAACCCTATACCACAAAAATTAATCCCAAATCTCACAAAATGGATTTAATGGTTTCAAAACATTTGATATGAATCATAAGGTAGAAGAAACTATAAAAAAACATGTTTCTTAAATTCCCTTTGAAAATGGCCATGACTTTCCTCTTCATATATGTATGCTAGACTTAGAATGAAGATATGAATAAACATATATTCACAATATAACCTTCGATGACATTGATAGTAAATACCATACACTAAGGAATCATAAGTACCTTATAATTGGCCTAAATGTTCCCTATAACATGTCAGAACGGGAGGTTCTTTACACTAAGTAAGAATATAAGGGAATTATGTTGAGCTACACTGATAAGTGCAAGATAAGAGTTCCAAAATATGTCTTATGTGTTTCCTTTATGCTAGATATTACAACGTTATAAACCATCATGTATGAAGTACTATACCATAACATAATACACCAAAATAGGCTATGTAATTTGAGGAAATAAACAAGACGCTTGTTAACATGCTTGATGTGAAGAAAGTAAAATAAGTGAGTCATGCATTTTTGTTGGATATGGTGAACAAAGTAAGGCTTACAAGTTGTATAATCCCCTCACTAATAGAATTGTTGTATTGAGAGATGTGATTTTTGATGAAGGGGGATTTTATGGTCATAAAAAATACCATGATGATATGTCTAAATATGTTATGGATAGGGATATTATTGATGATATTGATAATGAGAAGCCCACTAATATTTTAGTTCCAAATTCTACAAACCCACCAAGTAGCCCCTCATCTAATTCTTCAGTTCCAAATGCAAGCCCAACATAAAATTCAAGTTCTGCAAGGAAGGTAAGAATATTAAGTGGCACTTATCAAAGGAGTAAAGTCTAGCACATGAAGAAAATCCAATAGGTGAGACAATACATTTTGGTTTACTTTCCAAGGTTTATTTTGAACCATCATGTTTTGAAGATGCGTGTACTAATGAGGTTTGGGTGCAAGCAATGCAAGAAGAGATAGACTCTATTCACAGGAATTATACCTGGGAGCTTACATAACTTCCACATGACAAGAAAATGATTGGTACTAAATGGGTCTACAAGACTAAGTACAATAGTGATGGGAGTGTTGACAGACAAAAGGAAAGATTTGTTGCTAATGGCTTTAGAAAGATGTATGGAATTGATTATGAAGAAACATTTTGACCAGTAGCAAGACAAGTGTCTGTTAGAATGATGATTTCATTAGCATCCCAAAAAAAATGGAGCATTCACCACATGGATGTGAAAAGTGACTTTTTGAATGGGTACTTAGAAGAAGAAGTATTTGTGAAAAAACCACAAGGTTTTGAAGTGAAAGGAATATAACATCAAGTATACAAGTTGAAGATGTCCTTGTATGGCCTCAAGAAAGCACCAAGAACATGCTATGCTAGGATTGGTGAATATTTTCAAGAGAGAAGCTTCAATATAAGTAAAAGTGAACCTACACTTTACTACAAACAAGAAGGTAATAATATTCTTATTGTAACTCTATATGTTGATGACTTATTATATATGGGTAGTAGTTCTTAGATGAAGGATGAATTCAAAATTGCTATGATGAATGAATTTGAGATGAAAGATTTGGGTCTCATGCAATGTTTTTTGGGTATGGAGGTTTATCAAAATGAGGATGAAATTTTCATTTTCCAAACAAAGTATGCAAAATATATGTTGAAGAAATTTGATATATGGTAGATTGTAAACTAGCCTCCACTCCAACTACTCATGGAATTTTGTTGTGTAGAGATGATGATGTTGAAATAGTTGATGAGGAAACATACATAAGTATTGTTGGAAGTTTAATGTTTCTAACCCACACAAGACCTAATATTGCTTATTCAGTTTCTCTTGTTTCAAGATACATGAAAAATCCATCTGAATTACATATGAAGGCAACCAAGTGGATTGTGAGGCATGTGAAAGGAACTCTAAATTTTGGTATTCATTAGTACACTTCTAAAAGGTTTAATCTTGTTGGCTTTAGTGATTCTGATTGGGGAGGTAGTTTGGATGACTGAAAGTCTACATCTGGTAATTGTTTCTCTTTTGGTCCGGGTTTGATTACTTGAAGCTCAAAGACACAAAGTATAGTTTCACTTTCATCCATAGAAGCAAAGTCTGTTGTAGTCACCTCAACATGTACTCAAGAATTATGGCTTAGAAAAGTTTTAGAAGAAATTGGAGAGAAAAAAATTCATTCTACAATGATATTTTGTGATAACACTAGTGCCATCAAATTGGCCAAGAATCTAGTCCATCATATAAGGACAAAACATTTTTATTTAAAGTATAATTTCATTCGAGATTTGGTGCAGAAGAAAGAAGTAGAACTAAGGTATATAAAGACTCAAGAGCAACTTGCATAAATTTTCACTAAGGCAGTTGCAAAAGTCCAGTTTTTTAATCTTCGAGATCAGATTGTGAGCCCTCTCAGCATCAAGGGGGAGTATGTTGGTAATTGATGTAGTATTTTCAATCATTTCACACGATGCAATCTATTTGCATTTTTCTTTTCTGTTCAGCTAAATTTTGTTCTATGAGGCTATGTATTGTTATGAAGATCAAGGTTGATAAGTGTTGAACACAACCTTTTTGTGAAACTACCTCAATGATAATTTCTTCATTCTTTATGCATGGATTGTAAACATGATTATATGATATTGTGATTTAATCATTTACTATATTGTTATGCTATTCTAATTGAATGATTATCTAGTCCAGAGATAGGCTTGCATAGATCCTTCAAAATCCCCTTGTAGGAGGTCCAACAAATCCTCGATCTCGGGAAGAGGATATCATTTTATAACAGTTTCTTTATTAAGGGAACAATAGTCAGTGATGAGCCACCACTCAGAAGTTTATTTCTTAGGGATAATAAAGGCATGGGATGCATAGGGGGATGATCAAGGTTTGATGTGGCCAGATTCTATAACTTGGCCAACTTGGTGATCAATTTCAGAAGCTTCACAAGGCGCAAAATAGTAGGAAGGGGCGTTCAGTAAGGATGCACCTGGTATGAGGTGAATGGAATGCTTAGTAGAGAGAGACATGGGTAATCATGTGGTTTTTGTGAATACGTCGAAAAATCCATCGAGCAAGGGGGTCATGTCCAAATGGGTAGGAGTGGACAAATTATTAGGTTTAAGAAGATGCACTAAGAAAAAGGAGACATATTTATTGATATTGAATTTCTTAATAGACTCCTTGTCGGTAAGTGACATAGTGGGATTATGAGTAGATGATGTGAGAATGTAAGTGCGCCCATCCAGTTGCATATGATATTGGTGGGACTTGGCATGGTATACGACATGTTGGGTCTATTTGTAGGGGAGGTTGATTAATACATCTTCACAATCCAGAGGGGAGACATCACATTCGACTGTATAGTGAAATAGACCAATGGGCAACGTGACCGCACAACACCTAGAGACTGTGAGACGAGGGCCAACCTTTTGTACCCAAACAATATTGTATGGGGATCGATGTGAAGTAGTGGGCAGTTCGAGGAGTTGTACCAATTCCTGTGAGAGGAGGCTCTTTTGGATTCCATTGTTCATAATGAGGGTGGCCAATTTGTGCTTGATTTGGAAATTATGGGTGAAGAGAGGAACAATAGATGTTCCTAGTTCATCGGTGGTAATTAAAATGAGAGATGGATTTCCTTTAGTAGGGTTTTCAGGGGAAACCACTTCACAATATGTTGGGTAGTTGGTCAGAGAAATATCGATTTTTTTTTTGTTAGTCGCAAATTATTCAGTGCACAACAACTGACAGAAGAGTGTAAATTGGTCTTAAGGAAAAAAAACTAGGGTGCATTATGGGATGAGGTGAGAAAGAAATGTGGGCCAACCTATGGGAGAGTAGGATAATTCCCAAGAGTGGATGGTCCTACTTGAGCTTGAGGAGAAGAGAGTTGAGGTACCACCTTACGTTCAACGACAGAGAACCAAAGAAAAGGCTTGTCCAAGGAAGGAATTTCGAACATATCTACTTCATGATGGATGCTTAACAATAATTCATAATTGAAATTGAAAATAAATACATCTTTTGGATTGGTGATGTGGAGATGGATGCATAGTTTGTAGAAGATGTTGATGTATCCTTGAATGAAATTATTTTCAATTTGTCGAAGCTGCAACCATCTCGCGAGGAGGTTCTGGCGATAGCCCGATGGGTAGAAGCACTTTCTATGAGAGCATGGCAGAATCCATCCCATGTTGCAATGTTTGGTGTTTATGTCTCGATTGGGTCACCTCTGTCCCTGATTATGGAATAATTCTCTAGTTGAGTGTCCCACCATGTTTGTGCAATTCCCTTGAGTTGCAGACTTTTGTTTTAAAGCTTCATGTCTTCTTTGATCTCAGGAAATGTACAAAATTATGTGGAAATAATGTGAAGCTAAGAGACAACATCCTCGCCATTCATTTGGCCCCAAAAAATTGGTAATTGGAAGCAAGTATCAAGATGCATGGTTGTTGGAGCTCTGGACTATTGCACATGAAGTAGCTCTTGGAGAGCCATCATTAAATCCTAAATTGGAGTTTTAGAAGTGGATGCATAATCCTCTGTATACGGCTCTCTTTGCAGTGGAATAATTTTTATTCACCATAGATGTTGATATGTTACTCAATTTTGCACTAAGAATCATTCATCTCTTGAGCATAGTGAGAAGGAATCAGTCAGTACCGTGAAGAGTTCATCTGGAGAATGATGCATGATGAACATGCTAGAATCCCTGTGGAAGGCACACTAGAAGCCCTAAGAAGGAAATCTAGATCTGAGAAAGAAAAAATTGTTGGATGACCTCTCTTATGAACTCCATGGCTGAGCAGAAGCTGGCTTGGATCCAGGCTATGATACCAATTAATTCACAATTCTATCTACAAAATAAAAAAATGTAGCAATCGAATAGACTGACACATAATAATTAAATGTTTCACAAATACAAGTACGCAAATAATGAAAGATAAAAAACACTTGAAGCGAGAAGTTATTGACCATTCCTTGTATTTCAGCTAGAAGAAACCCTTTTTATTACACTAGGCGAATTTTGGTTACAAAAAAGGGAAGAGACTTTATGATTTTATTTCTGACTCACAAACATTGTTTCAATTTTTATTAATTGAATTCCTCATGAAAACAAAATGTTAATTATTTATTAGGAACCTCCCTGCTTAGCCAGACCGGCAAGGAAAGTTTACAATATAAACAACTATATGTCCTCATATTGACTGGCGAAGGAAGATAGGCGCACTCTGTGGTGGCCCAAAATCCCATTCGGGTCTTTCGTCTTCACTAGAGAGATTAACAAGGGACATATTCCTTTTGTGTCCCTTCTTTCTTGGCTCTACTCCTATTTCCTTATTCAACACATCAAATGTTGAAGTATTATTTGTTATTCCTTTTATTTCCTTTTGGATGTCATGAATTTTCATAAACATCTAATCCATGAAATCTAATATGGCATCTATCTTTTTGATTGCTTCTTTCAAACTTGTGGTATCAGTAAGAACATGTGTTATTATCTCCATCTTGTCATTGAGGTTCTTCATATCTACTTTTTATTTCCTGGCTTCTTCAACCAACTTCAAGACATCCCTATGTAATTCATCAATATTGGGACCAATAAATTGAGCTTCAAAATTACCCCAATTTAATAATTTGCATTCATCACTTATTGATTTGACTAATTACCTAACAAGAATATATTCTCTTTTTCTTTTTAATCCTTTAGAATGCTAGTGTAAAGGAATATTGGGCAGGTTTCTTCCTAAGAGAAAGGGCACTGATCCTATTGGATTCCTTTTGGTAGTCCCTAAGCCCTCTCTTGGCAAGGATAACATAATTAAGTTAGTTGATTTTCTAAGGGATCTATGACCATGTATATTATTCATTTTTTCTTGTCAAGTAGGACAATCTAAATATTCTATGTAAGACTAGTTTTGTTCTATGTTTCATTTGTCATTTGAGCATTGGAGTATTGAGCACATGTATGCAAGACTAGTTTTGTTCTATGTTTCATTTGTCATTTGAGCATTGGAGTATTGAGCACATGTATGCCTTTCTGGAGTAGAAAGGTATAATTATGGATATATAAAAGACAAATATTTGTTGGATATATGTATACGGATAAGCTTATTAATCTGTTTTTTTATAAATTTTGTTGTACCACTTCTTTTTAAAACCATCATACTTATATTCCCATTCAATTGGGTAGAAGATTCCAATCTAACTAAATGTTACAGGTTGAATTGTAATAGAAATCAAACTGAGTTATAAATACTTTCAATTTTTTAAATATTATAAAAATAACTTATTACACAACATTTAAATGCTATGGACCTTAAATTTGAGTGACAAATAAACCATACAAAATTGAATAGTTTAATTTTTTCAATACAATTAATGCTTTGTTTATAAAACTAATACATTTATTATAAAAATATTTTTCAATACAATTAACGCTTTGTTTATAAAACTAATACATTTATTATAAAAATATATTTTTAGTTATTTTACCAAAGTTATAAAAATATTTTTCAATACAATTAACGCTTTGTTTATAAAACTAATACATTTATTATAAAAATATATTTTTAGTTCTTTTACCAAAGTTATTGCTGTGTTTATAAAACTAATATATTTATTATAAAAATATTTGTTTAGTTTTTTAACAAAGCTATTGCGTTGTTTATAAAACTAACATATTTATTATAAAAATATTTGTTGGATTAAGTTTTTATAGAGAAAAAAAATAGTTTATACTATAATATTAAGTTTATTTATCCATTTTTATTCTTAAAAATTTTAAAAATATAATTTAAAACTAATTTAAATAATTATGGTAAAAATGGATTAGGTAATTCCTCTAAAAATATAAACTTTTATAAGATTTATGTACCCATTTAAAAATATATGCTCACAAACAATTTATTCAAGAATTGTAACAAATAAATCAAACAATAGAAAGTGATAGAGATTAGGTTGTTTACACTATTTCTTTGCAATTTGGAAGGAATGTAATAATTTGAATTTGGTTATGAGGATGTGAATTTTAAACAAAATAATTGCAATTTTTTTTTATTAACATGTAAAAGGTGATAACGTTTCATTTATTTTTCATCAAAATTAATTTTCAGTAATTTATTTAGAATAAATATTTTAAATAAATAAAAATCAACACTTGTTAATGCATTTAAATTTATTTTAGATGGTACAAATATGGCACAAATATAAAATAATTGCATTTTCTTTGATTAACATGTATAATGTGATAACATTTTATTTATTTATTTATTTTCAGTAATTGATTGAGAATAAATGTTTTAAATAAAAAAAAAATCAACACTCGTTAATGCATTAATTTCTTTTAGATGTTACAAATATGGTACAAATATTGAAAAAACTATTATTTTTAAGATGAGATTAATATTAAAGAAGGTTTAAAAAAAATGAAAAGAAAGAGATAACTCCTAAAATATTTTTTAAAATATGGATGAAAGTTAATATACAAATGGACATTCATTTCACATATTGAAGAATGAATCAAAGCAATATTTGAAGTTCACATATTGAAGAATGAATCAAAGCAATCTTTGAAGAAACTATTGTTTTTAGGATGAGATTAATACTGAAGAAGGCTTTAAAAAAAATCAAAGGAAAGGGGTAGCTCCTAAAATATTATTTAAATATGGATGAATGTTAATACACAAATAGACATTCAATTCACATTTTTGAGAGTGAGTCTAGGCAATTGTATTTATCAATCATGAAACATGTTGAACTTATATCATATTTTGAAATTTAAAGTAATTGAATTTTAAGATATTTTGTGGCTATAAAATATTTACCTTTAAAATTGTTTTAAGATTTATGTGACTTCTGGGTACAATATTTATATTTATAATTGTATAAATACTTATGTGACTTGTGTGCGTACAAGGGAATACCTAAATGCTTTTAATTGATTGATGAATAATTTTTTATATATTAAAATATTACATAAAAAATTAAGTGCATAAATTTGCTCGAGTCCTTTTTATTCTATTTTGGTGGACGAAAGCACATAGAAAATAATGGAGCAACACTTTATTGTGTATATTACATATCTAATGGAGGGAGGAAGAGGGCCACATAAAAAAATAAATTCTTTGGAAAATAAAGGATGGTACTGCAAAATCAATGTATGAATCCCTATGTAACATCCTGCTCTGGCGCACTGACAAAACTTATTCTTTGAGGACACTTGCTCGCAAGTGATCTGGATTTTTATGATAATAAACCACTTATCCTTGATGATGATGCGTTATGATTGATGACAGGATGTTTTACTATTGTTGTATACAGGTGCTATTGACTCAGTTTATTTGAGTGTGCAGGGTTTTTGAACTGGAGGATGCAGAGGCATCGACGAAACCCTTTGACTCTAGATTGAGTCAGGGAGTGTGATATTGAGT
>SNQJ01S0066926.1:112857-130261 GCA_010110895.2 Picea sitchensis | reverse complement strand
CAAAGCAAGCCAAGGCATGGAACTATTTGAAAAGGTTGATTCTGTAGCTCATTTTAATTATCAAGATCCTAATAGGGGCCCTTTAAATTTTGTAAAAATATAGGGGGAGTTGTTGGGGCCTAACAGGGTCACAAGTCCCAAAACACCGAGAGTATCGGGACCATCCAACATGAAGACATGTGGAATCAGATCGAGGCATCAGGAAAATCCCTGAAAGGGCCATTTTAAGATTTTGACTACTGAGGACGTAAAGGGTAAGAGTTCACAACTCTTGACCATGAAATCCCGAAAAGACACAGGCCGTCGGATCAGGGGAGGCTCATAGCCATTGATCCCATATTTGGAGTGGAAGACCGATGTTTCGGGGTTTGGTACTTCAGTATTTTAGATACCGGGAGTATGAAAGGCCAAGGATTGTGGCAGCATCACATCGTGAAGGCCCGAAATGAGAAGGTGCGAAAGCAATGAATGGTCACGGAGGAGGCGGCCATATCTTTCGGCATTTCGAGATTCAGCTTTTCGGCAATTCGAAGAACAAGAGGTCTGGGTGCTTTGTGTTGGAGATCCCAAAGTCGCAAAATGTGACATAGAGAGGAGCGTGGGGCTACGGTCACACTTGGGATCGGTACTTCGAAAGTTTCGAGGACCATAGGTCAGGTGCTTCGGCGTTGGAATTCCTGAAGTCGCGAAACACGACGAGCTAGGAAAAAGTATCTTTGGAGGAGGAAGTCAGGACAAGCATTTCGACATTTCGGCTTGTCAGTTGTTCTGAGGAGTAGGAGCCGGGAACTTGACACCGAAAGTCCTGAAGTCCTGAAACGCAATGTACCTTCGGAGTTAGGCTGTGGTCACGAAGGAAGGTGGTCACATGGAATAGGGTTTGTCTAGGGGCTAACCACCATTAAGGCCATTTCGGCATTTCAATAATTCAGAGATTGGAGGATCGAGGAGGCAGAGGCTCTCGACATTAGGACTCAGGGAGTCTCGAAACCCGAAATTACTTTTCAGGAAAAGGTTACGGTCGTGTTTAGAGGCCATGTGGAGGTGAAGGACCTATGGGTCAGGTTTGTTGGGTTCAACGAAAGCCCGAAAGAACCATTTTGGTTTTGCGGATCCGATAGTAAGGAGCGATCCTGTGAAGACTCTGGCCTAAGGGTTGGGGGTCTGCATCATTTGGTATCAGAGCCTTTCCCTATTTGTATATTTCATGCAGAGGAAGCGAGAGGAGAAAGAGTACTCTGATACACATCAGTTTGGTATCAGAGGAAGATAGAGTATTGAGACACTGTGTTGATTTCTCGCAGGTAGGCAGTAGTCAAGGAGATAGTCAGGAGGACAGTAGGAGACGCTGGAAGCACTCAGGGTTGCAAAGTGACAGCAATAGGTTTTCCAGGAGGGCAGAAAAAAGGCAGGGAGATGGATACTGAAGGCCATGCACGCGATGGGAAGAAGAACCACCAGCATTTGAGAAAAGCTAAGATGGATAAAGAACTCGTTGAGATCAGAGCGAGGATGGAGGAACTTGCACTACAGATGCATCAGAATGAAAGATCAAGATGGGTGTATGAATGGACCATGAAGACGAAGGTAAAATGGCTAGTCAAGGCATTGGTGGCCAAAGGACAATAGAGGTTGTTAAAAATATGGCCGAGGCATGCTGGAAGCCTCAAAGATGAAGAGGAAATGGTTTAGATATGTGAACTAGAAGATGGGAGGAATCTCAGCGAGGATGCGGAAGAGAGATCACTGGAAGATATCAGAGACTGCTAAGAGGGAAGAACAGAAATTCCCAATTGCCAAAAGGGCAATGAAATGAGGTCGCTGCGGGATCTCATAAACTGTCAGGAGGACAGCGAGGGAATTTCACATTGCCAAGAGGGAAATGAGATGAGATCACTACGGGATCTCATAGACTGCCAAGAGGGAAGGACCAAAAATATAGATTGCCAGGAGGGCAATGAGATGAGATCTGAGGATCTCATAGACTGCCAAGAGGGCAGCAGAGAAATCCCATATTTCTAGGAGGGAAAGGGAGAGAAGATGATCTCAGAGTTGAGTTCTTATTAGTAAGGACAACTGACAGAGAAGAAGGATCAGAAGGACATTTTGATCATTGGAGGAATTCAAATATTCCTACCAGGTAGCTTAGTTGAGGCGAGAATTTGTGTTGCTGATGTAGTAGCATCGGAAAGATAGCTAGCAGAGACTATCAAACAAGAGGAAGAGTTGGAGAAGAGATCAAAAGATGCCCAAGTAGAAGAAGAAGATGAGCATTTCGAGGAATGGATCAACATTTTTAGCCAGGAAGATGAGAAGACTGCAACATTGGAGCTTGCAACATTAGAAGAAGAAGAAGTAGACAACATGAGCTTTGTTGATTTGTGCGAGAAGATTGAAACCCTGGAGAGAAGGGTGATAGTGAAGAAAATGCACATCCAACAAGTGAAGTTGGAAGTAGATGTAGGAGGAGCATACCAGCCCCAGGAGTAGCTGGGAGAGGTTGGACTTGAGCCAACCAAAAGAGATATGGCAGTAATAGAGTTGTCACATGGAAAACCTAAACAACAGTTCAATGATGAGACTGCAGAGATGAACTTTGCAGCAGAGTGGTGAGTTAAGTCCATATAAGATAGAGAAGATGACATGGGAGATCTAGTATATCTACCCACTGATGAGGAATAATTGCAACAGAAGAGACTGCATAAGGAGAGCCAGCCAAGACAACAGTTGGATGAGGAGATTGAGGAGATTTGAAAGCTGATGGTCAGATCAACAGAAGTTGCCAACGAAGGGAAGCTGAAAAAAAGAGAGACAACAACAACAACAAGGCAACAGCAGCAGCAGAGAAGTGGAGCAAATGGACAGCTCCAAAGAGTTGTTTGGGATCCAGGTGGATTTCGACAGCCATGCTGGGAAGCTCATGAGTAGGAGCTCATGAATATTTCACAGTAGAGGAGTATGATGTAGGAGCATCAGTCCCAAGCCAGCCATCCAACCCACTCAGCACATTCAAAGAGCGCATTCAAGGAAGAGAGGCTCCATTCCTCTGCATTTCGAATTTGATTTCAATGTAATTAATGTATGTAAGGCCGTGGAGCCATAGAGCCATGCCTTTGAGTAGGCATTAGTTAGGATTATCCTTAAATGGTTGTAAGGTTGGATCTAGTTCTGATCTGGACTAGACAATCCATTCAATGTAAAGTTAATGTAATTGAATAGGGTAGGTGAGATGGAGGGAAGAGCTCAAAGAGGATGGAGGAACTTGCATCTCAGTAGCTGAGAAATGCTGAGATGGATAAAGAACTCACTGAGATTAGAGAGAGGATGGAGGAAATTGCACTGCAGATGCAATAGAATGTAAGATCAAGATGGGTGTATGAATGGTCCATGAAGACAAAGGTAAAATGGCCAGTCAAGGCATTGGTGGCCAAAAGACAACAGAGGCTATTAAAAATATGGTTGAGGCATGCTAAAAGCCTCAGAGATGAAGAGGAAATGGTTCAGATATGTGAACCAGAAGCTGGGAGGAATCTTAGCGAGGATGCGGAAGAGAGATCACTGGAAGATCTCAGAGACTGCCAAGAGGGCAGAACAAAAATTCCCAATTTCCAAAAGGGCAATGAAATGAGGTCGCTGTGGGATTTCATAAAATTTTAGGAGGACAACGAGGGAATTTCACATTGCCAAGAGGGAAATGAGATGAGATCATTGCGGGATCTCATAGACTGCCAAGAGGGCAGGACCGGAAATACAGATTTCCAGGAGGGAAATGAGATGAGATCTGAGGATCTCATAGACTGCCAAGAGGGCAGCAAGAAATCCCATATTTCCAGGAGGGAAAGGGAGAGAAAATGAGCTCAAAGATGAGTTCATATCAACAAGGATAGTTGACAGAGAAGAAGGATCAGAAGGACATTCTGATCATTGGAGGAATTCAAATATACGTGCCAGGTAGCTCAGTTCAAGCGAGAATTTGTGTTGCTGATGTAGCAGCAACAGAAAGACAACTAGCAGAGACTGTCAAATAAGAGGAAGAGTTGGAGAAGAGATCAAAAGATGCCCAAGCAGAAGAAGAAGATGAGAATTCCGAGGAATGGTTCAACATTTTTAGCCAGGAAGCTGAGAAGACTGCAGCATTGGAGCTTGTAGCAGCAGAAGAAAAAAAAGCAGACAACATAAGATTTGTTGATCTATGGGAGTAGATTGAAACCCTGGAGAGAAGGGTGATAGTGAAGAAAATTCACATCCAACAAGTGAATTTGGAAGAAGATGTAGGAGGAGCATACCATCCCCAGGGGCAGCTGGGAGAGATTTGACTTGAGCAAACACAAAGAGATATGGCAGTAGCAGAGTTGTCACAGGGAAAATCTAAACAACATTTCAGTGGTGAGACTGCAGAGCTGAACTTTGTAGCAGAGTGGTGATTTAAGACCACAACAGATAGAGAAGATGGCATGGGAGATCTGGTAGATATACCCACTGATGAGGAAGAATTACAACAGAAGAGACAACATAAGGAGAGCCAACCAGGACAACAGCTGGACGAGGAGATTGAGAAGATTCGAAAGTTGATGGTCCAATGAAGGGAAGCTGAACAAAAGAGAGACAACAATAGTAGTAAGGTAGTAGTAGCAGTAGAGCAGTGGAGAAAATATGATCCAAAGAGTTGTTTGGGATCCAGCTAGATTTCGACAGCCATGCTGGGCAGTTCATGAGTAGGATCTCATGAATTTTTCACAGTAGAGGAATATGATGCAGGAGCATCACTCATGTAAACGATATTTCGGTCTTATTTTGAGTAGGGAGAGTTTTTAGAAGGTAAATAAGAGAGAAGGAGTTGAGACTCTGTCAAAGTTTGAGCTCAAGAACACATTGTAAAGGAGGCATTTCTGATTAGTATAAACAGAGAGCAGTTTTTCCTGCATATGATTCTGTGTTTATGAATGAATGCCTTTATGTGTTATTATATGCTTTGAATGTGTGTGTTAGTAGGCATTTGCAGGAAAAGATAGGTTATTCTATCTGTGGGTTCTTTGATTTCGTGTTTGGGGTTCTTTGAGGCTTCATGCCAAGAGGGTGTGACAGAACACTGCAGGTTCTGTAAGCCAGTGCATAGAGCCCACTTCTAAAATCTGCGGATTCAGACAAGGACGTGCTAGGAGGGCACACCAGCTGGATTCATTGGCTCAAGGAGAATCCTCAAGGCTGTTGAATACCTTGGAGGCGAGACTGTGCAGAAGAGGGCATAGGACAGAATGGAATCATTGTGGGATTCTGTGAGAGCTCTTCCAGGAGGGCATTGAGCAAGTGCAGATAGTGCACAAGAGAACTCTGTTTCGGGTTCGATTAAGGAAGATCGAATCACTGAGGATTCTGGAGAACTCTACCAGGAGGGCATTGAGTTGGTGCAGGTGTGCACAGAAGGAACTCTTCATTGAGTTCAAGGAGAGGGAAGTGTCCTGGAGGAGACCTTCATAGGGTTACTGAACACCCTACAGGCTCAACAAGGAGTGCTTGAGCATAAGTTGTCAAGAGGGCACTTATATCCCTTCAAGGAGAGAAACGGATAGAGACCTTAGAGGTCTGAGCAATTGAAGTTCAAGAGTACAAATACCTGTGCATGGAGTGCACCAGGCCAACACTTGAGTGAAGTGTTGATAGAGAACCATCTGAAGTCTCATCAAGCACAGGGAGTGTGCATAGAGCGAACTTGTCTCAAGTTCATAAGCTCAGGAGGAAAAGTGCCTTCACGCATAGAGCCATAGCTGCAAGGAATCGCAGAGGCTAAGACACCCTTTGGAGGGCTTAGAGTTGACCAAACTTAGGAGAGACAACGTCTTAAGAATGTAGGTGAAACCAAGGTTGCAGGCTCGCAAGAGGAAGAAAAGGTCGATACCTTTGATACTTTAGAACTCTTCCAAGAAGAAGGAAGAAACACAAGCTCAGGAGGGAGCTACAACTACCATTGGATCGGTGCTTAGAGACAAGATCTAGACCATTGGATTTTTACATCCAGGAGCAGCAGAAGAGCGCACAAGGAAGGAGAATAGATCCGAGCCATCAGATCTAGGCGCATAGACCGATAGCCATCAGATCCGGGAGAAGGTGCATGAGGATTAACTCTCATATTTGAAGAGGGAATGAAAGGCCTATTTCAAAATTTTGGCTATCAGGAGATACAAAGGGCAAGAGTCGGGACTCTTGACCCACGAAATCCCAAAGAGATCAGAGCCATCTATCTGTGTAGGACGTGTGTCATGAGATCCTCACATTTCGGAGATTCGGGCATTGAAGAGATGAGCACGGAGGAGTCTTTAGACTTCACAACTTGTGAAGTCCTGAAGCGATCAAGGTCGTACATCTATGGACTATGCATGGAAGTGATTGGGGAACTACTATGAAATCAGATACCAGGAGTTCGAAGGACCAGGGATCAATGTCATTGGGGTCATAAGTCCCTAAACAGTGAGAGTATCGGGACCATCCAACAGGAAAACATGTGGCATCGGATCGAGGCATCGGGAAAATCCCCGAAAGGCCCATTTCAGTATTTTGACTACCGAGGATGTAAAGGGTAAGAGTTTGGAACTCTTGACCATGAAATCCCAAAAATACACAGGTCGTCGGATCAGGGGAAGCTCATAGTCGTTGATCCCAGCTTTGGAGTGGAAGACCGACATTTCAGGGTTCGATAATTCAGTATTTCAGATATCGGGAGTACGAAAGGAAAAGGATTGTGGCAGCATCGCATCGTGAAGGCCCAAAACGTGAAGGTCCAAAAGAAATGAATGGTCACAGAGGAGGCAAACATATCTTTCATCTTTTTGGCAATCTTGAGAACAAGAGGTTGGGGTGCTTTGTGTTGGAGATCTCGAAGTCGCGAAACATGACATAGAGAGGAAAGTGGGGCTACGATCACACTTGGGATCAATACTTTGGGGTCTGTAACTTCGAAAGTTCCAAGGACCAAAGGTCAGGTGCTTCAGCGTTGGAAGTCCCGAAATTGTGAAACGTGACGAGTCGGGAAAAAGTAGCTTTGGAGGAGGAAGTCGGGCCAAGCATTTCGGCATTTTGGCTTTTCGGCTATTCTAAGGAGCATGAGCCAAGAAATTGACACTAAAAGTACTGAAGTCACGAAACATGACGTACCTTCAGAGTTAGGCTGTGATCACGAAGGAAGGCAGTCACATGGAATAGGGTTTGGCTAGGGGCTAACCACCATTAAGGCCATTTTGGTGTTTCGATAATTCGGAGATCGGAGGATCAAGGAGGCAAAGGCTCTTGAAATCAGGACTCAAGGAGTCCTGAAACTCGAAATTACTTTTTGAGAAAAGGTTGCAGTCATGTTCGAAGGCCGTGTGGAGGTGAAGGACCTATGGGTCGGGTTCATTGGGTTCAACGAAAGACCGAAAGAACCATTTCAGTTCTGTGAATTCGATAGGAAGGAGCGATCTTGTGTGAACTCTGGCCCGAGGGTCGGGGGTCTGCATCAACCAGGGACCCTAGAGACAACCACAAAAAAGTTGAAATAAGAAGAATTTTCATTACTAAGGAAAAACTGGACATGTGGAGAAGTTTTTCTATAAGAAGAGAGATGATCTTGAGGAGAACGCTAAACACCTTGAAGGAGACATGTGCATTGTTTTCCTACCTGTTTATAATTTCACTTTCCAAGTTGAAACTTCTTAGTACTTGTTGTCTCATTCCACGCATAACAAATGGGTAATCGAATATGGGTGCACCCATCACATGGGTAAACATGCCTCTTTTTTCACGATATTGAATAAAGCTATGGAGATTAAAATCTATGTTGTTGATGATTTTTCTCTAGATGTTGTTGGTCAGCGTGATGTTACTTGTCGACATGAGAATATTTTTGATGTCTATTATGTGTCAAATCTTAGTGCCAATCTACTATATGTTTCTTAGTTAACACAAAAAATTAATATTATATAATTTGGGCCGGATCAGTTCTATGTTTTTTATTTGAAGAAAGGTATGTCGGTCGTCATTGGCGAGCTTCTTGACCTGAAAGACAATTTTTACAAGTTTCGTGACTCAAAATGGCATGAACCCAAATCGACTACACGTGTTTCTCACACTGATGAGCGAATTCAAATTTCACATAAGCGACTGAGACACTTGAATTTTCAAAGTTTGCAAGCACTAGAAACAAAAAAATTGGTTCTTGGTTTGCCCAAGGTGTTCCCCCTAAATGATTGTGTTAGGGATGTGTACTTGGGAAGTATCATTAGGAACCATTCGACTCTAGAAAAGTGTGGAGAGCACAAAATCTATTAGAATTGGTTTACAATCATGTTTGTTGCATGGATTTACCTTCACTGGCAAGTGCAAGGCACATTTTGATTCTCATTGATGATTTCTCTTACTATAAATGGGTTTACTTTTTGAGGAATAAGAAACTTGTCTTTGAAAAATTCAAGGAGTTTCAGCCCTTTGTTGAAAATCAATGTGGTCGACCCATAAAATTCTTGAGATCAAACAATGGTGGTGAGTATGTAAATAAACCTTTTGAAGAATACCTACTTCGATCTCGTATTGACTGGAAGCGATCATTTCTTCGCACACCTCAACAAAAGGGAGTTGTGGAACACAAGAATCAAACGTTGGTTGAAATGGATAGACGTATTTTACAGGTTAAATACCTACCTCATTTATTCTAGGATGAAGTGGTATACTATGAAAATTATCTTCTTAATGCATCTCAACTCGATTTTTTCCTTCCATGACTCGAGTTGAACGATGGTATGGAAATGAGTCTTCAGTCAGCCACCTTCATTTGTTTGGATGTGTTTGCTAGGCTCACATTCCTAATGATTGCAGAAATAAGTTGGATGCAAAGAGCCATGTTTGCATCATGATGGGATACTTTGAATAGTAGAAACACTAGCAACTATTTGATCCTATGAAACAACAAATCATTACTAGATGTAATGTTCAGTTTGATGAGAAGTCTTCTGGTGTTAATTTTTTGAATGTCTCTTTTGTATTTGTATAGTGTTATCCCTTTGATGTTGTCTCTAACACTAGAACTCTTGTTCTATTCTGCAATACTTTGACTAGACAGTCAAACTTCCCACCTGTTCCGACTAAACCGTAGACCTCTGAGTCGACTATTCCATTACTTTGTTTTGAATAGTCTGTTGACTAAAGACCCTATGAATTTTGACCAACATGCTGAAGTGACCCAAATTTCACCTGTCTCTTGTCTACCCCAATGGATGCCAATAAAATTGAAGTTGTTGGAGCTGATGCTAGAGATGCATCCTGCAGATTAAAAACAAGAAGTCAAAAGCAACATGCCAGCATTGCCTTGATGACTTTTGTACTTGAAACTTCTGACCATGTCACCTAATCATATAATGAAAGACGACTTGAATGGGAGTAGGAAATGAATATAGAAATTGATTATTTTTCAAAGAATTAGACTTGCGACTTGGTTCCCTGACCACAAGGAAAGAACATTGTGAAGTATCAATGGGTCTACAATACAAAATTTTCCTCTGAAGGTGTTGTTGAGAGACATAAAGAATGCTTAGTTGTGAATGGATTTTCTCAACAAGAAGTAATTAACTACACTGAAACCTTTGTACCTTTGAAAAATATGAAATTTGTTCGACTTATTATTTCCCTTGTTGCTCATTTTTGATGGAAAATCCATAAAATGGATGTGAATTGTTCTTTTCTTCATGGAGACCCATATAAATAAATTTCCATGGAACATCCACTCAATTTTGTGACATATTAAAATTTGGTTTGTCAACTCACGAAGACACTTTATTGTTTGAAGCAGGCTCCCCATGCCTGGTATGCTAAGATAGGCAATTTATTTCTTTTACTTAGTTTCAAACCGTGTGAATCTGATTACAAATTGTATGTTCTCTATACTAATGGAGACACTTTGACCATTGTTGTATATCTATATGACTTACTCATTACTGGAAATAATAATGATCTCATCCTTAGATTGAAGAAATATCTTGTTGACTCCTTTGACATGATAGATCTCGGTACTCTACATTATTTTTTGGGTCTTCAAGTATTACCACTTTGTGATGGATTTTTCACTTCTCAGTCTAAATATGTGATGGATATTTTGACACAATTTAAGATGGTTAATTGTAATCCTTGTGCTACTCATTTTCTGTCAAGAGTAAATCTTACCAAAATTGATCAAACACCTACATTCGATGCTACACTATATCGACAATTGGTCAATGATATTATTTATCTTACTCATAGTCAACTTGACATTTCCTTTGTTATTAGTTTGGTTTTTCAATTTATGTAGGATTGTTGGTGTGTAGTGGGAATTCCTGGGGTTAATCATCAAAATACCAACAAAACCTTAGAAACCAACCCTTTAAGAATCACCTATAGAGCAAGTGAAGTCTCACCTGAGGCATCTAGAGGGGATACAAGAACCAAGGTTCTATAGTGATGAGGGGAAGTGAGGAATTCTTCATGTTCTTACTACCATTTAGTCATGTGTGCAGTTTCCATTACTTAACAGTTACTTAATACTCAATATATTATATGTGCGACATTATCCCACTTAAAATTCATTCAATTACTAGATACTTCAATGCGAGACATTACAACATCATATATGAACAATACGTTCATCATATATCATCATTGCACACTAACATTAAACATCATAACATGCAAACACAATACATCACAACACATAGGTTTAACATGGTTCACCCAACTTGGGCTACATCCACAACACATGTCTTCTTTTATTAGTCATTGATAATTATCTTACAGTTGTTCACTGTGATACAAAATATGCAAAAGTAAAATTACCCAAACCTGTCTAGCCATTCTACTGTAGTGTGAGATTCACTCTTCAATCATACCTCAAACTTCTTCCTTCACTCAACTCAACTTACCCAAAAAAAACTAATAAATTCCCACATGTCGAACCCTTGAAACTTCGCAACCTCGCACCCTCTTATATAAAAAACCCATTACATATTTATACATAAAAATAGGGTTAATCCCATTACAAGGTAGACACAATTTCTAACGTTCTATAACCATTTTCCTCCTTTTGTGTGTTTCTCCATCACACATCCTTCTGTTGCACGCTTTGACTCCTTAAAGTCCACTCCCATCGTGTGCTCTAGTCCATCTTCTAACTACCTTTTATTATTTGACTTATTCCAGCGAAGATCCCAAAAATTAACCAAAATGTTTATCCAACAGGCCCCCAACACTCACTTGTGGCTCATCCCGAGCCACTTAGGCCTTTTTCCAGAAAAACAAATTTATTTTTTGAAGGTCTCCTTCACTGTCATGACCTTCTCCTTGAACTCTAGTTCCTTCTACAAAATTTGGTTAACTATTTCAGCAGTGACCCAAGCCTGTATCTTCTCAATACCTTCATCAACTGATAATTTGATTATCCTTGAGTTTCTACTAGGGTCGATGTCACTTTGTATGCCTCCTCCTATAATACTTCTATTTGGTGTGCATGATCATGTTTCTCTGTCCTTAGTTGATTCATTTATGAATACAACTTTATGTTAGCATTCATCATAGTTAGCAGTAATGTGCTCCTCACGTCATTGAATTTTTGTGCCTTTTCCTATGTATCTTAGATATTCTGACTTATTTCCTATTGCTCCTTATCTTCACTGAGTTTTTTCCAAATTCCCATAGTCTCTGTATAAATATAAGTGCATTCTAATTCTAGAGTATTTATACTTTCCACCATTATTGTCATAGTTTTTTCCCTTTTGTCCCTCTCTTCAGGTGGAGTTTTTGGTGTCATACAAGCTTCCAGGTCAGAACTTCATGCGCAGAAGCCATGAATAGATTCACTGATCTTCATTATTTGGTCTTCCACCAGGGCCTCCTTCTATGTATTCACCTTTAGGAGTTCTTGGTATACCTTAGTGAAAGTCTACTACATTATTTCTACCTTCTGCATGGCTCCATGGCAATCCTGTTTAACGTTATTTTACTCCATCTCTAATGCCTCATTTTCTACCGCAACCTTCACTAACTCGCTTGATGTCTTGTACACATGTGATTTAATTTCTTTCATCACACTCATATGTAATTCATGCAATACTTCTATTGGTAGTTGTGATAGCACTAAGTCAATGTGACCTAGTTCCCTTGCTTGTTCTTGCACCTTTGTAGTGGAGAACTTTGCTTCCCCTATTGCTAGCTTAATAAATCTTTGTTCTCATACAACTTCTAAGGACTAGGAGATTGTCGTCCTTGCGTTCAAAATATTGGTAGTTCTTGTTGTTGGTTCCTCCTCTATTTGTTTCCCTGACGCAACGTTGGATGTTTCTAGTAGTTGTCGCAATTCAACCATCTACTCCTGCATGCCTCTGCTCATCTCTTCCTATCATTTTGATGTGTGTTAAAATTCTTAGTTTGTGAATTCATTCACTTGGTCTCCTATATTATCCAAATATACCTCTGTTAAATCCTAGATATCCACTTCTTTGACGACCTTGTTCTTTGTCCCTTGATGTCTGGATTTCCCTCTTTCTGGTTCTTTCCTCTTCCACTATGTGCATAACATTGTCTATTGTATGGTTTCTCCAATACTATTTCCTTTTTTATATGTGTCTCCTTATTTTTCATCATCATCACCCTCATGTACATTCAATTTTTTCTTCTCCGATGGCCCTATTTCTGCTAGTAGAATCTTCCACTCATCTTCCCAATTGATCGTAATGTGGTCCATTTCCTCTTCCATAAATATGTATTTTGTTGGTATCCATTGTTGATATGGGTCCTTATTTTCTTGTACATACATGTGGTGGTGCCTTTCCTTAAAGTGCACCACTTCCTTATATTCTTCGACCGCCCAGGGTGGTATGCAGGATGTCCTCTAGATGTTGTCCCTGATAGTTTCCTTATAAATAGAAAATGCAACATTGTTTTCCATCTATCACACCTTATGCGTAGTATTCCAAATATTTTGATACCACGCAACTAGATAAGGCTTCCTCATGACTCCCAAAAATTGATTGTCATATGGCTCCCTCCAAGTTGATAGGGCTATTAGAACTAGTAACAAGGAATAATGGAACTTGGTCCCCTTATCTTGCACTTCCTCGCAGTCAATCAAAAATTGGTTTAATAAGAATGTTTCCCAGTTGATTTGGACACCGTCTACACATATTTTTGTTGCCGCTATGACCATTGTTGGCACTTGATCTTTTCGGCATTTTCTCAACAAATTACAGGCTAAGGATTGCATCACAAACCTTACCATTGGGTTTCATATTCTAGAAATGTTTAAACCCCATTGGCCACATAATTTATGGAATTTTTCCTTCATGCTCTCAACTAGTTCTTTTTCATTCTTCTTATCAAAAAACAACAAAGATGAGTCCTCCCCCTACGGCGAAAGACCAGTAATGTGCATTATTAAATCGATATCAATATAAATTGTCCTATCTAGACACATGTATCCCCCATGAAGACAAATTAGAAGAATATTTGCACATGCATTGATCTCCTGGCTCCATCCAAAATGGGGTATATCGAACAATTTTACAAGACCTTCTTTCTACAACCCCCTAGCCCACATTTGCGGCTTGATTACTATCATGTGAGTCTCAGAACTAATGGGATTTATAAAAAAACTTGTTGGTTATCGACTGAGGAAACTTCTTCTCATCGGTGATGTCATGGTCGACATACTTTAACATAGGTATCGCAACTAGCATGTACCCTTCTACAATTACTCCTTATGGAATCGATGGCTCTACGAGAAAATACTTCACATCCTTTTACAAATGGACATGTTTTGTTGATGGATTTCTCAGTGGGATATAATCGCTATGGAATATTGATTATGAGGATGATGTCTCTTGTGTTTGTTCTACTACCAACAGTGTTGCGGGTTGACCACGTGGTTTCTTGGGTATTGACATTGAAGATGTTGCTGCCTTAGGTGGAGCCATCTTCCTCAGTGACACTGATATCTACTTCCCACTGGTTCCGAAACTTCATCATTCTAACTTCATCTCTGTAACTTTGGTTCTCTACATGAATAATGAATGAAAATAACATTCCCTCATTGTCCCTTTGATTTATTTTATACTTCATCGCCAACTGTAGCTTCCCTTTTGTTGGCAGCCAATTCACATTTTTTATTGTCTCATAAGCTGCCTACACCAATGTTTCACAAACATTGATTTTTCGTCGCAATTTTCAAATGAACGATGATTTTATTCTTTGCGCCTTTCCGCATGCCTACCTTCGGTAAGTCTTCACGAGTGTAAGCATGAAAATTTCTCCTTCTAAGGCCACATTTTGATCATTATCTGAACTGTCAATGCCTTTTGTGTCATTATGCATATTGCGCCTATCTTTTTATTGATCTATACATGATCGGCAATACCCTTTGAGCGGTTTTCATACTTCAATGGATTATATAACTCAGTTTTATTGAAGACATTTAGCCTTTGGATTCACATTTTATGACTTGCCTAAACATTGATTCATTGAATTGCATGGGGGTTATGATTTATCTTTTGTGATCCTTATTGTTGATCCTTATCATCGCTCTTGGCATATCAATTTTATGTAATATCAATTTGACACCTTGGTTAAACGTTTGATTAATGCATTGGCGAGAACATGATTTCGGGTCTTGAACTGCATGTCAGATGTTTGAACATTATGGTATAACACTTGCACACATTGGTATCCTCATTGGATATTCTTATATCAATTGTGTGATCGGATTTCATTGAATTTGCAATGCATTAGTATTTGGATTGGCTTCTTATTTGGCCTATGGCTATTTTTGTAACTATTGGTATGTTGGTTACATGCATCGACACATTGGTTAAGTTATGGATATCGGTGGTTACATTGGCATTTTGTTCAACTGTTGGTAGATTAAAAACTTTGGTATAACATTCATTGTGCATGCACTTACCATTGTTCATTGGTCGGCCAATAGATATAATTGTTGAGCTGTGTTATAGGGGATATTACAGCTGTAAACGCCTGCCTCCTTACCAGGAATTTAGCTATTCCTCACTTGCCACGCTCATTCTCGCTAATGTGATGGTTTCCTTAGATTCGCAAAATCATACAGAGGTAACTTTGGTCTTTTTTGTTATATGGTTTGACATTTTCAGAGCTAGATTTGATGCATGAAGAGGAAGAAATTAAGATCTGGATACCTCTACGACCTTTGAAAGTTTCTGGTATTTCTAGGGTTTCCTATCTATACTTTTAATGTTGTTTGGAGGACTGTGCGAGTTTACAGACTGGATTTGAAAACTTCATATAATAAGTCGGCCTGGATATAAACCCAAAAGGATCTGCAACCGGGCTGAGAGGTCGTGGTTTCCCTGGATGACCTGGCGGGCATAGAAATATTGAATTCTCTTGTGCGAACCCTGTATACTCTGCTATCTGGGTGAGAAGAATATAAGTGGGAATACAATGAATGCAATTATCCTCGACCTCCAACCATGAATCGCGCAACACGAAGATCACGCCAATTTTTCAGATTTGGGCGTTGATCGTGTAAAATGTTGTTGAGAATTCCCTCAAATCACGGTTGAAATGAGACATGGTTTAGCTGGTTCACACTTGCCATTCAATGGGTGTCATACACCGTGATTTCCAGCTGATGAACAAGGATCCAGAAAGGTCAATAGAATTATTTTGGGCTGCAATCATTGCCGGTGATAAAGTGGATAGTGCTCTGAAAGACATGGCCATTGTCCCGAAGTAGCAAAACAGGTCCGAGGAAGCCATTGAAGCCATTATATCATTGAGAAATCGATGTTCCGTTCATGCTCAGGAAAGTCTGGACAATATATTGTTGTATTTATACAAGAGGTGCGGTAGACGGGAGGACCAGATTAAAACTACTGAAACACAAGCTGAATCTGATTTATCAGGGCTTGGCATTCAAAGGAAAGACAACCAAAAGAGGTAGGTATCAGAGAAAGAAAGTTTGAGTAACTCTAGAACATGAGCTCACGAGATTTCTTGGACACTTGGGTTGGGCCTATATGCAACAATCTAACTATATAGCTGCAGAGGCAGTGTACAGGAAAGCTTTATCAATGGAACCAGACAACATCAAATCATGCAAACTTGGAATATGTTTGATGCACCAAGGAAGGGTTTCTGAAGAAAAAATAATTCTACAAACAGTAACACCTGCATCTTTGACTGGTCCACAGGGAAATGATTTTGATTTGAGGTTTTATAAAAGAGCCCAGGAGATGCTTAGAAAGGTTGAAGCTGAAGCAACGAACTATGATTCCATCAAGGAGAATTCTTTTGTTGAGTGCCTCAAGCCCACTACAGGACAATCCTTGCGATGCCCATGGAGGCATACTGCACCTAACCAGAGTGAACATGAGATAACCACATTCCATGCAACATCTGGGTTTGCAATCTCACAACAGGATTTCTTGTTGGCCTCTGATATAAGGTTCCAATCCTCATTATTTCACAATGCTTGGGTAGAAGACAAGACCGAGGAAGATGGTTTTGGGGATGAAAATATAAATATAAACACATCAGCAGAGGACGATGAGGATGATGGCACATCTGATGGAGAACTGGCTAGTATGGACAAAGAAGATGATGATGAGAGTAACAGTGAACGATCACTTGCATCAAAAGTTTGTACATTCACATCTAGTGGAATCAACTTTATGAAACAACATTGGTACTTCTTCTACACATGTGATCTGACTGTTTCTAAAGGGTGTTGTTCTATTTGTGCAAGGGTATGCCACAAGGGCCAGCAGTGTTGAACCATTCTTGCCTCTTCCAGATGAGAGGGATCATATCCAGCCATCTGACAGTGACTCTGTTCTTGAGGATGATGGTAGCATGGAGAATGAGAAACCATTCAAGTTATATATCCCTAAAGAGGAAGGGGATGGGTTGCTATCACTTTTTATGGAAATGGATATCGAAGGCCAAGTTTTGATGTTATGCAGACAACTTCTTCCTAGTATTAATGTGGCTAGTCATTCAGTATTATCAAACGATGAGAGGATAGTTTTAGGTGATGACAAGGTTTTATCTTACAATTCGGATCTTTTTCAATTAAGGAAGGCATATAAAAATGGATCTCTGGACATGAAGATTAAAACAGAATACCCAAACGCAAGAGAACTTAAATCCCATCTTTCTAGTGGCTCTATTTCTCAAATCTCTGCTTACTATAAATAGCAGAGGCAGGCTTGCAACAGGAGGAAAAAAAGACAATAGTGGGTACATTACAAAGGAGGAATTAGAGCAAGCACTGAAAAACTATGGATGGATTTTGTTGCAAAGATTTATTTGATTTTTGTTTTGATTGAAATAGATTAAATTAAGATTTTGTTTGTTCTAAATTAGCATAACAATTTTGGTT